>VZTG01004868.1:529163-662528 GCA_013397845.1 Melanocharis versteri | reverse complement strand
TTTTTTTTTTTTTGGTAGAATTTGAGCCTCACGTAAGAATATTGTAGGTTCAGACTCAGGTTTCAAGCAGGCGACAGGAATATGTGGAACATCCTGGAGTGAGGAACCCACTGGACAGGAAAGCAATTATCACTGTGCTGATCACTACATGTATTAGAAGAGATAAGCAGCCTGGGCCTGAACTATCCTTTGCTGCACCTTTAATATTTGCATGCCATTTTCCTCTACCTATTAAAAATAATTGTAATTTTTTACAGGTCCTGAACAAATCTGTTGCTCCATAAAGAAGTAATGTAGAACAATAGCTCAGGACTCCAGCCTTGCTAAATATTTAGTATGTCCCCTTTATTTTATCATCTACTCTGCTTAAAAATTCAACTATAATTAATGGTCTTTCTGCTTACATATTGCCATAGAAATCGTCTTTTGCTTTCTTTCTCAATGACAACAAGATCTGCAAAGTTCTTCTGACAAATTCTCCGTGCTTCTTGCATATGGACATGTTCTTTGCTGAAATAGTACTGCTTATTTTCGTATATAATCCATCCATCATTGGTGAGCTGATAGTCTGAAGGATAAAGAATAATATATATTATTCTCCTATCTGGTCTGTACAAAGTCTGAAAACTATACAGTAGTCTTTGTGAAAGAGTTAAAAAACCTACCAAGTTTGTAGTTTGCTTCAGGCTTTAACAGTGTACCTGTAAAATAGAAGATTGTCAGACAGAATTGTTTATGTAGTTTCACATGCTTTGTAAAATAGAGGGGAAAAAAACCAAACCCACCAAGCAAACTATGAATTAGCTAATGCATTTTCAAGAATTTAGAGCACATACTGCCATATTAAATTATGTGTATAATTTAGAAACATTTAGCTAGTGAAAAATATGTACTTTCCAGTAATGTATCTCCAAAAGCACGGTATCAAAAAATCCAAGATTCACAGTAAATTTGTGGTAGATTAAACAAACATTACTTTGAAAATTTATTTTAGTATTTTCACTTGACACGCTATGATTAATTTTTTTTTTTATATTCTTGGGACTAGAGCCAAACAACATAATCCAATATAGTAAATTCTTAAGCTCACCTACATAGTGGTAGACTATCCACAAGTACTGAAAACTTAATGCTGGTTTATTGCTAATATCAGGTGTAACTTCCAGTGTCGCAATGTATCCTTCCTTTCCTGATGACTTGGCTTTTATCAGGACAGTCTGTTTTCAAGAGTCCTGGAGAGCCAATAGATATCAAACCCAAGTTTCTGATTACAGGTTGGACCAGGAGGAAGCAAATTAGCTGTTGCTATTCCCAGAGCCAACTGTAGCCTCTCAAAGGATGCTCTGCTTTCATATGAGTGCCTGTGATTTTGTACTTCTGGATTTCTAATTCTCTTAGCTTGCTCCATTTCTACTGTGGTTTGATGGAAAGAAACACAATATTATAGAAATGACAGAAATAGTTTGATGAGAAAGAAACAAAAAAAAAAAAGAAAAATCAAGTAAAATTATTTTTGGATCATTTAAACACTTTCTTCTTAAGTATTTGGTAAACAACAACAAAAATTATTTCAATGTCTTCATTATTAATTTACATACATCTGGTGATTTTGATTTTTTGTTTAATCCTAACATAACTGTAACATTCATTGTTTTCAAAAAGCTGGAGCGTCTTTTGTAAATATGTGTCTTAAGTGAACATGAGGGAATTCACATCTGAGCATGTCTTCTCTCATGTTGATCACCACATAATCTAGATTCACAATTACAAGATCAATTTCTTGAATTTTTCTTGCTTTTGAAAGGTCATCTAGGACCAAGATAAACTGATCGGAGCCACGTGCGTTGTGGTTTCTGAACTCCTCCTGAGAAATCTCACCGAGAGCAGAGAGCCACATCCGAACAAAGCAGCATGCTCAGTGTGCCAGAAAGGGCTGCACAGCGTGTGCTGCTTCGAGCTGGTGTGCAGAAATCAGGGCTTGGATGGTGCATTTGTGTGACTAATCTACCAAAAGGGAACAGCGATTCTTGCTTTTTGGTTAAGCAATTTTTCAATGTTACCATGGTGCCTTATTCACCCTTCAACGGTTTTGTTGGCAGAGTCATCAAATATTAGATACACTCAGTGTTTTTATATAACTGCTTATCCCTTCCCCTCCCTATTGTGCCTCCTAGTAGTTCCCTGTATGCATCCAACTTTCTTTTCATTTCAAGAAGGTTTTAAAAATCTCCTTCTCCATGGAGATGCATACAAAAACTCAGTTTACAACCAGGAAGCAGGGATGTAGGACTGAGTAAGCAAAACAATTCTTTCATTATCAGCTGTCACTTGAGCTCTTCAGCCCACGCAGACCCCATTTCCATTTCCTGCTTGGGCACCCCAACATCTGTCAGGTCCATTTTGTGAGCCTGGCACCAGGTGTGGGAGTTTTGGCTCTGGGGCCCTGCTTTCCAGGCAAAGCTGGTGGATGCAGGAGTCCACCAAGGTTACACCAGCCTCCACTTTTGATCAGACTGGGTTTTCAGAGTGGCTGGTTCCTATAGCAACTGATTCCTCTCTTGGTTCCCATTGTTTGTTTCACAGTGAGAAGCAAAGCTTTTTTTTCTTTTGTAGGGAGAACTCTAGTGTCCTGCATCTATGGCTATCCTGGGTGAGCCTGAAGCAGATAGAAATAGAGGGAGGAGATGAAAGGAGATGGGATAAGTACCTTTGCTTTGCAAATTTATTCAAATCATGGCAGAAGGAGATAAAACTAGAGATGAAGTAATAGGGACACTCTAACTTCCTGCATCCAAGGACAAGACAAATATTTCAATTCATTCCTCTTGCTTTATGTGTTGCCTTCACTGCAACTGGTTTTAAAATTAATATTTCCTGGTATCTTTCTTCCTTTCAATTTGTTTAAATCCATAAAATTTGCTTTTTAAACTTGGGTTTATTACTCCAATTAAATGGGAAAGTAATAATACCTTCTTTCGTTTCACAAATCCAATTAAGTAAATGTTCGCAGCGCAAATCATTCCAGCGCATTTGGGGTGATCTATTAAACATAACACAATGTTCAAGTTCTTTATGGTTGTTGGGTTCATTTTCCTCCCAGTTCTCATAAATTACCTGTGTTGGAAAGACATATCAATTACTGTGTGATTCAAGCTGAATAGAAGTAATTGAGATTGCCATCATGACACAATTTCAGTATCTCATCATCTCAAATACCTGTTTTGTGGGATCAGTAGGAGTTCAACCAGACCTGAGAGGGCTGTGAAGGTCATGATTGTCAGGTTACTTCCCCCACCACTCCCTGAAGAAGGTGCAGTGACTACATGGTATCGGAAACCATGTGTTTGATAAAAGAAAAGCTGATGGGCAGAGGGAGTCACATTTATTTTGTTTTGTTGGCAACTGGACTTCCCTGTACTGCCATGCAGCAGTGCCCGTTTTGGGATGCTGTGAAGGTCTGAGGGCACAGACTGTTGAAGGTGGGATATAACATGGTACCAGGGATGAAACAGGCAATGCTGTGTTAAGACAGGGAACTGCAGCTATTCAGCTGCTGGATAAAGGGCTGCCATGCACCTGAGGAAGGTTTAAAGAGATTGGAAAAAAGGCATAAAAAATAAAAAGTATATATATCCTAAAAGACAGAAAGTCAGTTAATATCCAGCCAATAAATACTCACAGGGGAGCCATCAATCCAGGCAAATCCTTCTTCAGGATTTAAGAGAAACAAACCGATCCAGAAAGCCTGAGTGTTCAGTCCTTTATCCCTAAAATAATTCATACAATGTAGATATATGAGAATAGAAAGAGAGGCTGGGATTTAAATCCTGAAAAGCATAGAAACATCCTGCTCTCTGTCACACCTGAACTGGGAGCTGTGGCCCAAAGCCAAGCTCACTCCCTGCACTCTGTCAGGGACTGGGTAGTGCTCTGTGTTGGGCTAAGACTTCCCATGCTTAAAAATAAGTAAAAGTGACGTGGCCCAGAGCCAGCTCAGGCCCCCATCCCTGTGGATACAGCACAGCTCTTGGTTGTAGTATGAGTTCAAAGAAAGAGACTTTAGCAAAAATAAAGCATAAATAGATGTTTATTTAACTAATAAAAAATAGTGAAAATTGATTTTCAACTGTTTTTGTTTGCTTCTTAGCACTTCCTAAGTAGTTTAGTTAATAGTTCATGCTATTTATCTTGTCATGCCTATGGACCAAATAAAATAGAGTCCTATTTCATTCACTGCATAACACAAAGATTTCCTTCCACAAATATTTTGCACTCTAAGGCAAAGAGATTTAACAGACAGATAAAACCACATTCAGGTGATCACAATACTGAAATATATTTAAAATTAAGAAGGGTGAGATCACAAAAACTTATCAAAAGGAAAGTTTTTAATTTGTTTGAGAAAGTAAACCTCGATACTCCACTACGTGAAACAGTTTTGGTTAAATAGCTGTACATTATATGTCATTGACATGTCTTGACATTATGGAATACAATCAGAATATTGGTCTAATTTGAGGGGAAAATAATGTCACAGTTTATACACCGTGAGCAAGACATAGCATCTACAATGCTACCAAAGATTAATTAAAATTAATTATTTTTTAATTTCAGGAATCTTGGGTTTATAGTCAAAAAAATTTCACAATAAGTCCTTGAATTTTGGTTTACATTACACAGTAACTCAAGGGATTTTTTGAATGAGTTGATTAAAGTAGAATTGCAGACAGTTACAAAATGCCAGTTAGAGCTAAATATTTTATTTTCTCCCTTTTGGGAGAGGAACTAACATGTAAGACATTGATTAGATCTGGTAAAAAGCCTTGCTAAAACCTGTGATGAAAATTATCAAACTATTAAAGCCCCTTTGAAATACTCAAGTTTGGTTTTTTTTAAGCAGTGTTACAGGATGCTATTTCTGGAAAAAAAAATCTTTCAATGTAATTTAAATTTGGTTGCTTTTATTCACTCACTTGTTCAGTTCCAGATATGTTTATGCAATTTTCATTTAACATAGCAGGAACATGAAAAAGAATTCTTATGCAAGTACTCACGAAGCTAATTGCCATAATAAAATTTGATCTTCTCTTGTATTGATTGTGACCAGATTGCCCCCTATTTCTCTACAGAATTCTTCAGCCTCAAACCAAGACTTCTTTTGGTTTCCCTCTCTCACAAAAAACTGTTGAGAACAAAAAGTAAAAATTAATGAGTAAATTTGTACAGCTTATACAATATATGTAATTAAAGCCAGCATCACTTCAGCACCCCTTTATTCTTGAGTGAGACAACATGACACCTGTCCAAGCCTTTAATATTACACATTAGAAATGTGAAGTGGAAATATTTTTTTCTTAGCGTCATCTATTTTAAAATAAGGCAGAAGTAGTGTGAGCATCTGAGGAGAACAAAAGGTATCAGAAGGTACAGAAGAGAAAAAACTAATCTGTAAGTTAATTGGAACTTCGACCACTGAAAGGTTCAGAAAAAGATGGAAAACCTCAACCACGGTGTTTTGCAGTGGAAAGCAGGAGATTTTTGAGAAAAGGAAGGGGAAGGGGAAGTCAGTATGTTGGACTAGAAAAGATAGAATGGATGCAGAAAGCTGTTTGGCAAAGTGTGGACCCCAACTGAGGAAGCGGTTTTTGTATTGAGGTGAAAGCACACAAATACAAAATACACTTTCTGCCATGAAGAAGATACATTCTTGGACTAAGGATATGTTTAACAGGACTAAATTGTTGACATTTCATGGAAATGATAATTAACAATTTGGTAAATGAACCAATATAATGATAATTAAATGTGATTTAGAAGCTCAGACCCTTGTAAATACAGGACTAAAATCAGCTCTGGTCTCCCAACAGGCAGAGTCTCAGGAAAGAGGGTGAAAGCATACTTATATAAAGGCAGGGAAGAACAATGCTGCGTATTTATTTACTTGATCTATATTGCCTTTTCTTTCCTTTTTTCTTTTGCGAAAAGGAGAGCTTTTAAAGGCATTTTTAGCTAAATCAAGAGACTGCTCAAAAGCTTTACTTGCTGGAGAGTCACCATCTAAACTCAGATCCAAAAGTACCACTATGAGTATCACATGCTGTGTGAGAAAACATCAGAGGGGCATGTTTTCTCTCGGAAACATTGTCCCATGCATATGACACTGCCAGCTTTTGAGACGTAATACTATGTTTTTTCTGAAGTTCCAAACTCCTGAAAGGAAATAAATTAGGTGAGGTTCTCACCTGGCATTGAGATAAAATAAAGCATATTTCTAGCACTCTGTGTTCATCGTTTTCCGTTGTTGACTTTTGTTACATTTGATGGACTTTTTCCCCCATGTTTTCTTGCCCTTGAATACTAAAGAGAAGATCATTCCCAAACAATGCCCCAGCATCATGGTGACCAGGACACTGTCCCCTGGGCTGCCCCATGCTGAGGCTCCCAGTGAAGGTGGACACACACTTACTTTGAGGCATGAGTCTGCCCGGGAGGCTCTGTCCCAGCCTTTGGCACACCTGGCCACAGGGACCTGTCCTGGAGGAGCAGGAGGTGGCACTCCTGCTGCCCGCTGTTTGCAAAGATAATTTGATGTCTTCTCGCAGCTAACAACATCCCATAATCCAGCTGCAAGTCCAGTTCCCATGACAACACATCCTTGCTCTTTCCCTTTGTGATGTGGAAAAGAAATGAGTAAAACCAAAGCCTTAATTGCTGTCTAAGGAATGAGACCTTTGTTTTTATTCATAGGAAATTATGAGAAGGAAGATATAGATTATGCAGATTAAAAAACATCCTGGATATAAAACTATTTTTAATATCACCTGTCAGAGGCCAGATATGGGCCAATGAGTCTCACAGACACAGCCTTACCAAAAGTGTGGTAGATTTGCAGCTTCAGAAAACAAATCTTCCTTATCTTGCTACCCCAGGGAAATCACAGAGAAAATGGCTCTTGATTATATTTACATATGTAATCGATGACTTGACAAGGTCAGTATCCTGGAAACTCAATTTCAAGAAAGCTGGTGTCAAGCACAACAGGTTTGTTTTAAGTCATATCTAGCTGTATGAGGGCAAGAGCTCACAGGTAGCTGCTGAGCTGTATTGCTGAAATGCCAAACAGCTGCACGTTCACTGCTCATTTCTCACATATGCCCATCGTGGGCCAAAAAACTGTCCAGAATCATTTTTTTAAAGTTGACGAGTTGTTGTTAACTGGTGTTAAATATGGTGAAAAAAATGAGACCACGGACCTTGTTAGCTCCTGCAGGTATTGCCTTCAGTCTAACCTATCACGATCTGTCTCTGCACACCTTGGCAGGAGGTTGACTTACACCAGCACCTGTAGCTCAGCTGTGACAGTGCTGGTTGCACTGGTGTCACACGCGGGTCTGATGGTGTCGGCCACCTACAGCTACAGGCACAAAACAAAGTGCCCACTCTCATTTCTAACCAGGGGACTGAAAGCACAAACCTGTGTGAGTCACAGCTGCACTCCTGTCACAGGGGTTGAGCCCATGCAGAGCTTACCTGGCATTGCTGTGTTCCAATGTGTGAAATGAGGAGTTTCTCCATTGGTCCACATGAAACTCCCTTGTTCTTCTGTGTCAGAGAGACCAATCCAGAAATATTTTTCAGACCTCAGCCCCGTCAGACTAATCAGAAAGGTTTGCTCATTTCTGCAGTGGGAAACAGTGTTCATTCACAGCCTGTTACTGTGCAATATTAATCTAAGTGATACAAACAGAGGAGTGTTAACATGACCCCAAAACAACAGCTCCTCAGTGAAGTTCAGCCAAAACCCTGGTAGGCTTTAAACAGCAGTCAAAAGAATTTCACGAGGGACAACTTTCTCCTTACAGCTGAAGGCATCTTAAATGTCACAAATTGCTGCTCACATGGGCTTCTAGATGTATTCTTTTCACTGTCTTTCCAAATCTTTGAGGTGCCTCAAACAGACCAAGACAGGACCAAGCTGTCGGCTTTGCTACCCATCACCTCTGAAGGCAGTCATGTTCCTCAGGGGCCATGAAGCCTCTGAAGCCTGACAGGGATGTAGGCAGATTAGAGATGATACATTCTGGCTGTGGGAGATGGCAGGTTCTGGGGAAGATTTCCTACATTTGTTCAGAATTTTGTTAGAAAGTAGTTTAGGAAAATATTTTTATTAAAGCTTTTCTATCATAATGAGAGACCACCCGTCAATAAGTAGGTGAAAATTGTAGTACCTACTTTCCAACAGAAAAAAAAACCCCAACCAAAAAAAAACCAAACCAAAAACAAAAACAAAACCCAAAAAACCAAAAAAACCCACCCAAACAACCAAAGAGAAAACCAAAAACCCCACCAAAACCAGAAGTTGCTTTAATTATGAATTGGAAGATAAGAGAAAACTGTTTAACTCAAGAAGCCCCCAAATTTGAAAATTGCTACAATGGATTAAGTAGATAGCCCTACAACATTGAGGTGTTTGTTTTGGGGGTTTTTTTCCTGCATGGATAATTTTTACATGCCTTGCTACAATAAAATATTTTGAAAAGCACTGGTAAAACACTTTGATGAGTTCAAAAAATGGAAAAGTTTTGCAAGTTGCTCCATTAAAAGCATTGGCTTTTAAAAAAGTTATTTTCCCACCTGCTTTCCACCGTAGCTAGATAGGCTTTGCTCTGTTCACACGTCTTGTTTGCTTCTGAGAATGTCAAAAATGCAGAACCCACCAAGTAACAGTGAAAACCGTATCTTTTCCAACCCTGCGACAAAAATAAGATTTTTAATGTGCAATGGAAAGAGACTTCAATGTAGAAATTTCTCTGCTCTTCTGTGTATAAATATTCAAAGCTCAATTTTCTGCAGCTGAATTTAAAACTAAGATGGGACTGGGCTGATCTGTTAATAAATAAAATCTATTTTTTGATGCTGTTCACTCTTACAGGAGGCCTTTTTGTTTAAGGGATGACATTAAGATCTTAGTTTTCATCTCTTTTATGCATACACGACTTTTCAAAGAAAATTGTGACTGTGCTATTTGCTGTGGCTTTCCAGTGCTCTGTAAGGTTGGGGTTATGCAAACTGAGTTTATAGGGAGCCTGTGATTCATTCAGGGGGACCTGCAGCTCCAGCTTTCCAAAGCTGCACAATCAGACGTAATGAAATACCAAAATATTGCAATACGGAAATGAATTCACAGACAAGCAAGCCCCCCAAAGCTGCCCCTGTCACTCCCAGGTACAAAGGGTGAGGAGATTTTCTGAGCCAGGAGGAATCCAGACAGTGCTTGTTTCCAGGGAGAGTGGAAAGGAGGAATATCAGTAAAACAACCCCACTTCTTCCTGCTCTTACAGAGAGCTCTGCTGACCAATACAGATACAATGGTTTTCTGAATCACAGGGTGGCTCATCTGGGAATGGAGAGCAAGGCAGTATCCACATACATGTAAACAAACCTGAACTTTCTTGAGAATTTTCAGATAAAAATGGAAAAAGCACATATATTAGTAAATTGCTATCAGGAAGAGAGCAGGTTGCCTCAACAGTAGATTTTCTATAAGACACAAAGATAGCATCCAAAAGAAGAAAGAACTAGTAAATTAATTCCTGCACATTTTTTTGAAGATTATTATTTATGAGAGAGCATTTACTTTCTGGCAGCCTGGGTCCTCGATTGTCTCCTTTTCAGAGGATTGTGATGAAGGCTTCTTTTTACAGATGTAGCCAAGTTGCTTATCACAAACATCAGTTGTCCAGTATCCATCCTAGAACAGCAGGGAGAAGAAATAAATGTGAAAAAAGGGCACTCAAAGGCTTAACTAGTGTTTTTCCTCTTTCTTCACAAGGCCAACTGGAGATTTATTTAGAAAGTAAGTACTGGTTTATGATCTATTTAATACTGTTTTGAGGTAAATGAAGGAAATTAACATTTTGAAATCTCAGCATTACTTCCTACCATAACTTTTGAATGAAAGCGTTTGTGAAGATCCATCTCATCTGGGGCTAATGGATCTGCTTTTGGAGCAGGATTATTTCTCTACACTTCTGGAAAAAAGATGAATTAAACCAAACTAATGCACATCTGATCAGGTTGCAGTAAATCCATCTATTTTATCCATCAAAGAATCTGAATATGACTGACCACTTAAAAGAAAAAAAGCCGATTTAATAAGAGCTTTCCCCTCACTCCTCCATAAAATCTGGTTTCGGATCAATTCTTTTGGTGCCTAATACTGGCAAACATTAAGATTATCCTATGATATAAAAGTTCTCTCAATAACAGCATGCATTTCATACCAGCATTCTCAATTTGTTTCTTCCAAAATTCATGACACTTTTTGTGTGTGCATGTTTGTGCATGCACATGCAGGTAAGTGTATCAAACAACCACATCTTGCAAGAAAATAAAGTTTGTGAGTCAAGCAGTCAGAAATACTATAGAATTTTACATTGGTGTTTTGACAGGTAGATGACAGCTGAAGAAACGTGCCCTAGTGCCCATGTCCATGCCTCGATGCCATGTCTCAGTGATGTGACACTGAGGGACAGCATTGTCTATCTGATTGGAACATGAGGTGTGCAAATAGAGCCTACAGTACCCACGCAGGGTATCAACTAGTTCATCCCCATTCCTTTCCCAGAGCTTAAATATTTTCTTTGCTGAAACCAAGCAAAAGAATTTAATGTGAAATTTCTGGATCAGACTTTTCACCAGACAAGGAATTTCAGAAAGGGGTACTAGGAAAATGCTTCCTCTCTTTCTGACATCTCCTGACCTCTGAACTTCTCTTCTGGTTGATGCCAAATTTTGGAGCAAAGCTACTTCAAGATAATATAAAGAATGATACCTGAATAAGCACATAAGTAAGTGATTTTGGGGTTGATGCAGTGATTAATTTGCATTGCTGTAAAACGAGTGCATGTTATACCTGCCCCTTCATAGCGACGCAGTCCTCCAGACCGTTCGTGTAGATGGGATGCCTGCGCTGCCATTTGGTGAAGGTCACAGGAGTCCTGTCACTCCACTCGAAGTAGAAGTGGGTCTTCAGGTCATTCAGACCCAGCCACAGCTCTTCTGTTGGCTCTGACGCATGGCAAGAAATAGGTTTGGTTACTGTCCACTGTGCAGTGAACGTTTCCACATGCAGAACAGGCAGGGACTGATAAATTTGGCATGTGGTGCACAGGAGGTGATCTTTGTGCTTTTATAAAAATGCTGTTTCCTCTCAGATCTCTCTAAGAGATGTGTTGTGGAAAAACCATCAGATTCCATTCAGAAATGCTGATTTTAAGGAACATAAGGCTCTTTACAGCTGGCAGAAGATTTTTGCAATCTTTCTGTGATTCAGAACAACAAAATGGTCCTGAGCATGGAGACATTGAGTGGCTGTGAGTGTCCCACCTCTCAGGAGATCATACTGAGTCCAAGCCATGGAGACACCTGCCAGTACATTAGAGGACTTGTGCTGGCCCATCAGGTGTGTTCACCAAAGCCAGCATCTGCAACAAGTGTCAGGACTGGTTACTACAGAGCCAAGGAGTACCAGAAGTGAAAAAATACTGTTTTCTTAGAAGGATATATAGCAAGAGGTTAGCTTCACCAAGAGGTTTGAATCTCAGCAAGAATCTTATCTTCTAGCTTTTTAGCTCAGTTCTAAACTTCTAAACCCCTGAACATAGAATATAGGCACCAAAAGTGTAATCATTAGAGATTTTTGTGTCTCTGGAAGGAATACTGGGTTTTTTTTCTTCTCCTCCTTTATAATGTTTTATGATGGGGATCATTTCTTGATAAAGATAGATATAGTTCTGTATTTATGCAACAGCAACAACACAGAAGGTTGGATTTGGTTGGAGTCAGTCTTTCACTTGTGATATTTCAGAGAAAGCATTAATATTTAATATGAAGTTCAGCTTTTATGTCACAGATGGAGCAAACGCAATACACATATACATATAAGACCTACATATATACTCACTGTAACCAAGCTGTGACACTAGAAAGCTGTATTCAGCAATGTTGTGGACACTTGCCAAATCTCCATCTTGCTTTTTACATGAAGACAGAGCATCGTCCCATGTTTTGGGGTCCCGATGGATGCTGTAGCAGTGACCTGCATATGGCCACCAGCCATCTGTGCACTGAATGGGCCTCAATTCCCCTAAAACCAGAACACAGTTTTTTCAGAGCAAGAGGAAAATAAAGGACACTAGAATGAGGTCTCTTGAGTACTCTTTACAAAAATGGGACTATTTGAATAAACATAAGGCTGTAGTTGGCAATGCAAAATACATTCAAATTAAAAGCAAATATCATTAAAACACAGTATGCTAAATATGTAAATAGAATGAAGTCTCCTTAAACAGAGAACCACTGAAAAATGCCCACATTGTGTCAGAAGTGCAATTTAAAATAATGATCTGTGAGGAAAGAGAGAACAAAACAGACATCAGCCTCTCCTCTCTTTGTCCCCAGAGCCACTCAGTCTCGTGCTGCCTGCAGTGGCTCACATTGGGCTCTGCCTGCTGGTCTGTGGTTTCTCACAAACAAACATATTTTTCGGGTATGGAAAAGCATGAAGCAGTCCTTTGATAACTGCAGGTGAGTGAACCTTGCAAATTAGTGGAGACCTAGTGTATTCTCTCAGAGGCTTTTTAATAACTTGAATTCTTTAAAACATACCTTAATCTTACTTTAAAAATAGAATCCTGCATTTCTTTTTACGGTTAATACTGGAATAAAGATTCTCTGAAATGATTTCTCTACTTTCTTTAGTATCAGTCGTTCTTTAAAAGCAGCTTTTGTAACATTCCCAGGTGACAGTCTCCAGTGGACCCCTCTTGTGTGGGGCATGTTCGTAGCCGTGCTGATGTGTTGGAGTGATGTTGGGGTGACCCACNTTCTCACAAACAAACATATTTTTCAGGTATGGAAAAGAATGAAGCAGTCCTTTGATGTTGGGGTGACCCATGAATGCAACAAGGTCTGTGTCAGTGTTGTTGCTGCTCCTGCTCTGCTCATATGAAACCAAAGCATTGCGAACACCTGACATCAGACAGAGGAGGACTTTTTTCATGAATACACACATAACTGCAATTATTCATTTGGACCAAACAAGAATAATATTTCTGCCATGTTTATAAAAATTTGCCTTTTGGCACTGGTTACCATGACAGAGCAGCTACAATCTATCTTTTAGGAATGAATGATGGAGTGATGGAACAAAATAGTAATATTCTCCTATGAATGTTTAACACACAAAGAGAGGATAAAGGCAGCATATAAAAGTCTGTGTGTCGTGTACAGCTGTGTTTTTCGAAGGTTTCTAACATCTTGGTTAAAAAATAATGTTGCATACAAGTTCCTCTTTCTAGAAGCCAGATAAAAACTTTTTTTTATTTGACTAACCTACCTTTGGGCATAATGTCAGGCTTTGAACTGAAGATTCCCTTTTTACAAATGTAGCCTAGTCTCTGGTTGCATGCTTGGTTTTCCCATTTAGCATTCTTTCTTGGATTCAACACTCCACAGATTTTCCCAGGGAGTAGGAATGGACTTCCTTTAAGTAACAGAGAAAACAGAATCTCACAGCAAGAAATGAATAAAAAATATTAACAGAAACATCATATTATCAGTGGAAACATCAGCTTTTTATGATTCCTTGAATCATTAGTAGGAAGAAGCCCTTCCCTACAGGATAACTGCCTTGTAGTTTAGAGGATGCTAACTTTAGTTGATGCATTGAGAGTGAAATAATGACCCTCCATTGACTTTATTATCAGGATAGTACTGGGAAATGTCTAATTCTTTTCCTGACACTCTAGCTCTTACAGGAAGAACAGCCGAAACTGGACCTTTACCTTGCGTCAAAAATTCCCAAACTTTAGACTATTGAATTTTAAATTATATTGTCCTTACAGTATATTTCAAGAGTTTCACAGTTCTGCTTTCCTAAGAAATAGCTTTTTTCTTTTCTGTTGCAGGGTGTACAAACCTCTGTAAGCAGCAAAGGAAATTTCCTGATACAGAATTTTTGAAAACTTAGAGGATGATTTAATTTTTCCTTTGACACCTTGTAAGTTTTCCAGATCAGGAGACAGCTTGGAATACTCGTGGCACAAAGCAAACACAGAACCAACAAAAACCCAAGAAGCAAAGAGAAGAACTCCCTGTGGATGAGAAGCAACAAAAATCCACCCCATCTCTCTTCCTGGAGTGGCCAGTGCAATTTTGCATACACTGTTGAGGAATTATAAGCTGGCTCCTTAAGCTTCTCAGTAGTATTTAGGATTTCGCCAAACAACATAGTTCCATTATTTGCTAAATATTTTGCTACCATTAGAAGATTTGACTTATATTCACACTAGTTCACACTATATTCACGTTATGAAAAATTCTGATCTTTGATGTTTAGGGTTGTGTATCACTCCAAATGACATTCTGCTTTCACAAACAAGTTCTCTGTTTAGATAAGAAAATAGAATAATATGCTAAAACTGGTATACACTGTGAATTTTGTAATTTGAAAGCGTTAGTCTTAAAACAGGGATCTAGATCTTGAGCTGCTGTAAATCAGAATGGGCTTTCCTGAAATAAAGTTAGCTAGGGCAGTTTTTATTTGTTGGTGTCTTATCAGAATTCATTCAAAGATTGCAAAATAGATTCAGGTCTTACCTGGAGCCCAGTTTAAATATCTGAAAGGGCTTCCCCCAGCCCACTGCCATCCACTGTTGAAATCCAAAGCGTTCAATCCAATCCAGAAGGCAAAACCAAATTTTTTAGTTAGCTCTAAATTAGAAAAAAAAAAGTCCCTCAGTTGTATCTCTTTATTCTTACTCATAGTAGGATCATCTAAAAGAATTTAAGTGTAAAGTAAGAAATTCATATTTCTTAGTTTAAACCAGCCCCAAACCAGTACTTTCTGCATTACTGAGATGCACTGATTACAAAAAGTAAAGTTTGTAAATGAATCTGTATTGATTTAGGAGTGATCTTAGTAGGGCAAATTAACATCTTATTTAACTATTTAAATAAGACGTTATTTTTCTCACTTGCTTTCATTAGAACATAAGAGATGAAAAAAAAGCCCTGATTTTCATAAGGCAATTTTGCTAAAAGTTTTCTGTAACAGATTTAATGGAGTAAAAGAAAAAGACAATGTGTCAATAAGTTTTTTTACAGCTTTTCTTTTCTATGGGAGTGCTTTCAAAGCCTTCTTTGCACTACTTATAATGAAACAGATACCATGATACCTGTATCTGAAATCCACTGGAATTATTTGGATTTTATGCGTGCGAATGCACACAAATTAGGATCAACCTAACCATCATCACATGTTCTCCTGAAAAGATTAATAAAAACACGGTGGAAAAAGGTAAATTAGAGGAGCAGCCCGTGGCCCTGGTCAGGAATGGGTGCCCTTGCACAAAGGTGAGTGGAGGAAACCCTGCTGCTGGGACAGACTGCAGGAGCTGCAGGAGCTCCCATCTGGAGCACAATGCTGGCATGGGGACATTTCACTCCCAAAGACGTTTGTGACCAATCCTTCATAAAAACACCTCAGGTAGTGGAAAGGCAGCTCAGACCATCCCCATTCTGGTGGCTGCTGAGCCACCCCTGACATCCTGCCTTCCTTATTCGCTGAGGCAGACAAGGCAGCCGACTTCAGCACAGCGTATTTTAAAGTTTTTTTCTCTATCCTTTTACCTCCTATATATGCTTGCTCCTGAGCCTCTGTAATGCTTAGTAGTTCCGCATTTTGCTGCTTACAGCTTTTCCTTGCTTGATGCCACGTTAGAGCTGATTCTGAGTTTATCTGATAGTGAATGCCAGTTGAAACATCTTCTGTCCAAAATCTTTCTGTGTCATCTGGAAGAAGTGACATACAGCACTGTTCTAGTGGACTCACATACACCAACTAAAAAAAGATAACATGTGTAATAATGCAAAATCTCTAAAGATGCACACTGTGCATCAGAAAAAAATGAAATAAGTCTAGGCATCAGTTTAGAAAAACATACAATTTGTTTTTAAAGTAGAAAGCGTTATTTTAAATTTCTGTGTTTTTAGAAAGGAGTGAATTGTTTCCCAGTATTTGCTGTTGAATTTTCTCATGGTGCAAATGGAATTCTAGGTAAACCAGACATATCTATTGATTGAAATAAAGAGATTCCAGGGTGAAGTCAGAGGAGAAAAGCAAGTGTGTAGGTGAACTATGACCCTGGAGGCTCTTCATGACTGATGGGTGGGAACTCCCTCTTAGCTCACCATCAAGAGAAGCAGTTTTTCCAAAAATGACGGAACGCGGCCCTTGACAGCTTGAGAAACAATAAGTCTGTGTAGCACCAATTTACAGATCAACTGCTGTCTTTGCAGAGCAACTCACAAAACCTGGTGAAACTGCTGTGTTTTTGGGAAGGCCATTGGTGAGACCAATGTTTGTGTCCTGAGCTGGAAGGATCCAAACATAAGTTCAGTGCAGAAGACAGAACAAAGGTGGGAGAGGAGGATAATTTTCACAGGAGCATTTTTGTGTAGGCTGGCAATAGGAAACTAGAACAAGATAGAAAATTAAAGGAAAAAAACTAGAAAATAGCAGCTTAAGTGAGAATTGACCTATAGAGAATGCTTGAGGAATGAAGAGAAATAGGCTTTTTTGAAAGGACAATAAATGGCTAGATCATGTCTAAACTAAAAGATGTCTAAATTCATGCCTTTCATGCCATGCGCTTAAGTCCCATAAAATGAGGTATCAAAGAGCCTCTTCACCCCTCTGGTTCACACAGAGAAACAGTCACTGGGTCAGAACCTGTCTGGGCTGAACCAGGAGCCTGGTGGCACCTCTCATTCCCCATTCACTACAGAGAGAGCTCAGCCATTGGGGCTAGTGTCTAGTCAGGTGATTTTCATTTGGGCTGCTCTAACAAGGTCAGTCATGCAGGTGTGCAGCTGGTGGCTCATAAAGAACCTGGTGGCTCGAGAGATGGTTTGCTCAACAACATTCCATGACAAGTTTATAAATAAAATGCAAGACTTACTTATTAGTGGGCAAAATCCATACAGTTTATCAGCATCAAAATCTGCAGTTGTTGCACACCAGAGCCAGCCATCTGACCTGTCAGCATCTGTGCACTCATTGTACTGCTTGCCTTTGTATTTGAAAGGGAATACACAAGGCTGTCCATTGGCATTTCCCCGTAACGTAAAAGTAACTAGAGAGGAAAAAGGGTTAAGAGGACATGAAAATAATAATAAAATCATAAATTTAACTTTCTAGTAATGTATCTGTCTATCATATATTTGTCTATCTAAATTGAGAAGTTAGGCAACCTTTTAATTTTTTTTGTACTATGATTTCCTCCCTAGTGTAGCCAGAGATTCTAAATAAAATGTTTTAGTAGAATTAGAAGTTTAAATACTGTGGTTAGAATTTGATATATATGCCCAGTAGTCAAGTCAAATTCTGCAATGAAAAGTTGGTGATACTTTGTGGCTCCTGAAGAGAGAAAAACCACAAGTAGAACTGAAACAACAGTGATTTCACTGCATGGCTGTTCTCTGCGCAGCTCAATAGGTTTGCTTTATTTGCTTGATTACTCTATCCATTACCACTCTTTCACCACACCTATTAACTGTTGAAAGAAAAAGGGTGGCTGACCAGAGAGAATACAGGCCAGGTTGTCATGAACATATCTACACAGTGAAAATTTTAGGTTTCTGTTGCACATTTCTCTGCTTGGAGAGGTCTTGCAGATTTTTCCTGTACTCAGATTCTTTAAGGTTAGCAATGCTTCATATTTTTAAATTATCACAGTATAATGGGAACATTCTTTTATCCTGAAATTTCTGATATAGACTCTCAGTCTCACATTCATGAAAACTTCATTCCTCCACTCAGTTCTCCACACATTACTGCTTTACCATTTCTCTCTTTAGCTATATGACTGATAAATATCTTCAGAGTAGAACTGTTCTTCTAATTTGGTGAGGCTGGAGGGGAGGAGCCAGTTCTTCCTTCTCATACCTCATGTCGTGGGGCAGAAAGAGAAACTTGCACGGCTATCATGAAAACACGTAAATTCCTTGACTGATCACTGCACCATGGGTGTGATGAGGAAGGTAGATGGAAAGAGCCCCATGCTCCCTCACCTTTCATTTCCCTCCCACACCGTGACATCTGATTTAATATTTCCACAGAAAGAAATTCCAGCTTAAGCATCCTGCTCTTACTACCTCCATTTTTCCAACATCCCTACACACCTCCCTTTTATTCTGTGAATCAAGAACTGCCATGGTACCTAATATACTCTTCAGATCATGTATCAAATCTGATAAAAACCAAAAAAAAAATCAATCTATGCATTAAAACTGTAAAGCTGCCCAAGGTAAAGCATTTTCATATCTAGTTTTATACAAAACCCACAGGAAACTTACCTGATGACTGTAGTGAGCATTGTATGAGGGAAAAGAAAATTAGAAACCTGGAGAAACTCATTGCAAATGTAACTTGCTTCTCATTCTTCTACCAAAAGTTGGATTACAAGACTGGCAGTGTATAAAAATCCTTCTCTGTGTGGATATAATGGGTCCTTCTCCGTGTCAACGGGTTGATGGACAAAGCTCTGTACTCTAAATAAGGAAATGTCCTGTCACATGGTATTTTGAAATAACTGGAGTGCACATTGTAAACACTCCTCTCTTTGAAGAGTGAGTCTCTTCCAAAACTGAAGTCTCCATCCTTGTAACTAGAGGTGGAGACATTTTTCTTCTTCTGTGACATTGCTAATATTAATATTAATACAGGTTTAGTTGTTGGGGTGCTACACAGGACAGACCTGGAAAAGCAACTTGAGAATTGGGGACAAGAAACCCGCAGTGAAATATCATCAAGTTAAACCCTCGGTTTTAACCCTTACATCTCGGAAACAAAGGGAGAAAAAATCCCAGTGGTTCAATACATTGCAATAATATCACAGCACTATTTATGTGGGAAAAAGACAGCGAACCTTACAGGATCTGCAGTTTTCGGTGCATTCTGAGTTCGTGCTCACTTTGAGGCAAATTTAGCATTGTCACACTGATTTATTTGATCCCAGTTTGGGGCTGGGCTGTTCATAATTGCTTGCCAAAGATCTGAAAAAAGTGAAGGTATTCAACACTGTAGTCTAGTGGAAAGCTTCCCTGCAACAGGAAGGAAACTTTTGCCTGGAATACTTTAATACTTTAATCAAGCAAAATGATGTGTTTATCTATCTGAGAAATTCTTAATGAGGCTGTTTCAAGACAAAGCCAAACACAAGCTAATTTGGAAAACTCCTTTTAATCTGTGAGCAAAGTGCTCATCTGAAGACATGTATTGGTATGGCAATTCTTGTAAAAATGTGCTGCAAAGCCCTGCTGGCAAATGCTCACAAGTCCTGCTATTCCTTCTGTTTATTTACATCAGTGAAATTAAAAGAAGTTGTGATAACGAAATTGAAAAAATCAAGAAATGAAATAACTAGTAGTGAGAGATATATAGAAACTGAACAGTAGATGTCATAGGAGGAGCAACTATCTTTGCTTTTATTTTTAAAAGAGTGTTGGGGGAAATTATTGCAAGAACCGGACAAACTTGTTGACTTGGCTGTAGAAAGTAGTAAGAGAGGAAGACATTTTCTGAAGAAAAATGTCTGTATTACAGCAAAATTTGGAATTGAAGGAATTGTTTAATAATAATTTTTTACTTGCAGGTCACATTAAGGGAGGGCTTAGTGTGAGCAAGCCTTGCAAGAATAGCTCTAAGTCGTAGACCTGAATGGTGCCACAGGCACCAACATGGTGGGGAACAAATAGAAGCTGAGTTTCCTGAGTGAAACCGTATTTCAGATACATCTAAAATAACAAAATGAAATCACTCTGACAAAGGAAATCCCAAAGGAAAATACCTGGAGGAGACAATCCCTGCCCAGTTCCCTCGTTTGCCTCACTAAGTGCCAGCCTGGATCTGGTTCAAACTGGGCTTTCTTCTCCCTCTCATGTAAATGGATGCTTGTGAGGATTCGTCCAGGGCTACAGTGATGGGGAAAGATTAATGCAGACACTGGGGTAGGCTAAAAGAGGAATTGAGTACTTCAGAGCTCGCCCTTTGGCAGGGCCAACCAGCTTCACGCTGGTTACAAATTTTTTGGGGTCAGTTTCCTGTGTGCTGCATAGCACTTTGTGCAATAACCTGTTCTCAGCAGTGTCCTTCACTCTTGCTTGTATTTACACCAAGAAAACTGGAGTTCAGTGCCTAGGAAAGCAACTTCATTAGTTGTTTGGTTTTGGGTTTTTTGGTTTGTTTTTTTTTTTCCCCAACTTTCCAACTTGCTCAATAGACTCGGCAGCCTGGGGAAGGCAGGTTGTTTCCTGGGGATATCTGCTAAGGACTCTTTCTCATAAAGTATTTAGTGTCTTAATTGTATTTACAGCTCACTTAAAAGCTGTCTTGTAGTCCTTTCTACTGTTTTTCTGACATATAAAATTTAGTCTCTTGCACATTTCTAGCACAGAACCATCTGCTGCATTCCTTAGTTTTCAGTTCCTTTTTCTTGCATTTAAAAATGGCAAGTTGGTGCTTATTCAAGCTGAATTCAAAGTGGTGAGGAGAGAAGCCCTCCTTGTTATTGACAAAAGAGTTATTGTGCTGACAGGAGCAACTCCCTTCCCCTTTCCCCTCACTTGATTCACAGGGAATGCTGAAGCTGAAAATTATGCTAATAGAAAACTTGTTTATTTAATTCAAAGCATTAACAAAAAGAAGCAAGAATGTGAGGGTAAGAATATTTTAATTCATGTAAGTGAACGTAATACAGTTAACAATCACATTATTGAATTGAAAAATGATTACAACTTATAACTGGTCTTAATATTCTTTAGTGACATGAACTGTGTTTTCCATAGCAGAAAATGAACATGACAAGGTTTTCTATCCCAAAGTTTTCTGAGAAAAGAATATGAAGCAGTTTTATAAGTGTTATAGGATTTCGCCATAAGGAACAATAAAAGTACTGGTCTGATGCAGTGAAGTTTGTGGGGTGAAATGAGTTCAAGTTTGCAACAGAGTTAGACAGGTTCTAATTTTTGAGATTTTTTAGTGTCTACAGTTCTAAATGACATTTGCACTTTATTGGACATTCATTCTCACTAGTTGACTTTTATAGTCCTTTTTCAGTACATATAATCGTTTTTGACAAGTTTTTTGCACTACCATTCTTGCTAAGGCACCTGAGAACATCTTGACCATTACAAAATTATAACATCAAACCATAATTCTGATTTTGTAAAATATGAATGATAAAAAAAATCAGCTACTGCCAAAAGAGGAAAGTGATTTAATTTAAGATTACACTAGATCTCAGTTAAGATCTCACTAGAGACTTTTAACAGGTACATCCTTTAATTTCAGCAAGTAACTTGCTGCTCCAGGTAACATGCCACAGGACCCATTCTCACCAATCCTTCAGTCACCAAGACATCATTTTAATAGTGTTTCATTGCCAGAATCTGTTGAGAGCTGGTTTTGTCTTTTTCTCTTGTAGAAATAGGCTGCCGTGCCAGCTCCAAAAACAGTTAAAATAGCAAAGAAAATGAGTGGCCAAACAGCAACATGAACAGGTGGGTGAGTCTCTTCATTCTTTTCCTTGCCTGAAATGAATCCGTATAACTGTGAGAAACCATAGTAGTTTTTATTTCCACAGACAACATGAAAAACATGAAGGAGATGCCCTTTCCTGCCTGAGCTCGAAGGCTGTAAATCTGAACCCTGAATCGTTGCTAATCAGGAGTCAGGTCTCTCTTCCTAAAGCTAACATGGTTTTAGTGGATCTGCAGTACAGTGATGTACAATGCATGCGGTGGATGCCTGTAAGAATTTAATGAGAATGTATGCTTTAGAGGGATATGGGATGCTAATTATTGGAAATTAGTTTTACAATATTTTTATCTTACGTTATTTACAGTACTATCTTTGGAAGAAACTTTCATATACATCAATATAGTTTCCAACAGCCTAGTTAAAGCACTCTGCAGCTGTTCTCAAAGTTCTTCTCAAGGCTGGTCACTGCTGAGCTTGCCAGCTCAGGGTTAGCCCTGCAGCAGTCCCGTTGGCCAAGAACATGAGTGCTCCTGTGCATTGAAAGGCACCGTGGGGTTATCCCGAGTGTTTGATAACGTGCAACCCTCAGGAGGACTTGCTCTCTAAGAGAAAGTGGTTTGGCAAAACTCATTTCAAGTTTTTCCTCCATTCAGATTTTTCTTAATTTTCTTATGAAAGCTCTTACCTTTTTGCTTTATAGGACTCCCATTTGGCTCAACTTCAATGAATATCAGAGAGAAATGATATAACACTTTATTAGAATCTGTACATTTGACTGTTTGCAAAAGTAGTACAGAAACAAAAAACATGAAGTTCTACCATAGTATTAATAACATATGTCTGCTATAGAAGGCAACAAATTGAGGCAAAAAAACATTGCTAAGCTTTTACCTTCCTACTTAACATTACCTTATCCACTTTTTAAACTTTATATTGTTTTTATATTACCAACATTAAAATACTGATTTTTTTCTATGTTTATTCAGAATACCTTTTCACATTTTTCCTGAAATATTAATTGTAATGTACTAACAACATGATATACCACTCTGGAGATTAGTTTCACGTGGCATATTTTGGGAAGATCTGCATATCCAGCTGTTACAAAATTTTTGATTCCTAAATGTCTTCCCAAGAAAATGCCTACTGCATCACAGGAGTAATCTTCCTATTCACCTCTCTGACAGAGACAGAGAAAAATGAAAGACCTTTATAAAATTTTATTCGTTGCTGTTGAAGGAGTGCAAAAAAAAATAGTTTGACACCCAGAAATGAAGAATTATACACTTAGAATTAAATACTTCTAAATTATCATGAAAATATTTCTCTTCTTGGCTCTTTTATGTCACAGTTTGCAAACACACTTGATACCCAGAGGAGAATTTATAAAGGCAAAATGTAAAGTGAAAGCAAAGCAGAATGCAAAATGAATAGGTAAAAATCAACATTAATCCCTACTAAGGCAGGAAGTAGTTACATATGGGAGCACTGTATGATTCAATAGATGACCCTTAGAGGTTCCTTACTATTTTAGTACTATGTAGGATGGAATGTAATTTGGATGTTTTTAGTAAGCCTTTAATAGAGATTAACTGATTTACTACTGTGGACATGCTGATTTAAGCACAGAAATTCACAGTGCATGGGAGATGACTGTTTCTTGGTTACACTTCAGCATCTTTTTCTAATTAAAGACTACTTGGAAAATGAGTAAATGCTAATCCCAAAGCTTCAGTTATTTTTTCACCATCTACTGTGTCTTGAGATGTGTTTTGCATTGAAATCAAGTTCTTTCAATTTTTCATCCAAATAATAGAATCTTAAAACTGGCTTTACAGCCAACCTTTACGTTTTTTTGAGGTTTTCAATATAGGACAGATGGTCCTCGTGATTTACTGGGAACAATGCACAATGCAAAAGCTGGAAAATTAAACCTAATCTCACAGCTACTACAAAAGAAAGTGCAAAGGTTTAGCGATGGCTACCTACCATTTTTTAGGTAAGGTAGATCGATTTTTAACATCTAAGTTAGATGAATGAAATTATAGTGTTTTCTTTCAGAAAAATCCTATGTATCTCCACTTGGGAATACTTCATGAAGTGTTTTACCTCTGAAGCATTTGTTTGGTATATACAGTATGGCATGAAATTTTCCAGAAATGCTGATAAGACAGCTTCTCTAGTGAAGTTTTCATTTAGAAGGAAAGTGTTCCTCATACCATTATTGCAATACAAACAGGTGACCTTTTAGAATCCCTGAGGCATTACTGAATCAGGGCCAATATGAAGCCAGTTTGGGATGTTGGGAAGTAATATATTTTTCAAGAATAACAAGCTGGAAGGGGAAGATTGATTATTCACATTGATTCCTCCTCGCAAGGGTATAATAACTGTCACAATAATTAGTTCTTGGAATAGTCATACCCTGCACAGGTGTTTGACAGGTGCCATATCAATGCCCGTGTTAGGTACTCAAAAGTTTCTGAACATTTCATTCTCAACCTAGGCTGTACAGGATGTTACTGTATTCCCATGTGACTGTAGACAGTGATGTGAAGAGCTTGCAATCTGAAAAACCAGGCAACTACAAACAGTGAGAGAAGTGGTATACGCTAAACAAAACTGACAGAAATGACTTCTAGACCTGTGGTGAAGAGCTGTAAGTTACTAGTGGACAGATCTACCCTGGCACGAAGGGCTGACACCCCGAGGACTTACCTTTGGGTTTTTTGCAGATAAATCCTTTCTCAGAAGAGCAATCACTTTTGTCCCAATAACCAGATGGTGCAGTTATCTCCACACACTGATGCTCCACACCGAACTCCTTCTCCTCCCAGTTAACAAAGTCCAGGACAGCATTATCTAGCCACAACCACTGGCCTACAGAGCAACTCACAGAGTAAAAAAAATTAAAATGTACCTATTTCATTAATACTTTAACTCCTTAGTTCAGCAATCTACTTTAAAAATCTATAGTAAGCCACTTCTCAGTGGAAATCCATGGTTTTTTTTATAAAAGTACAGTATTCCTCAATTTTCTCATAGTAGCAAAGCACTTTTCCATTAAAAATTGAAAGTAAGACATACCTTCCACATTTCGGTAAAGTCCTATCCAAAAGCCTCCCACTTTGTTTCCAAGCGGTTGAATTTTATGGGTCAGAAAGTGAGATTCATCCATGTTTTCTACTGAAACCAAGGTAGCTCCTGAAAGGCATTAATAAGCAAATAACCATAACCTATGTGAGCAACCACTGTATTGACCTCCTCTCTCTAGTCTGTACAAACAATAGCTTCTGGCAGTATTAATGGTGCTCTGTTGGTCTCTCCACTGCTTCTTGCAGAAGACAATGACCTGGAGGTACTTAGAGGCTGTGGCCCCCCACTCCTGCCCCCAGGATGGTTTCCCACCAGCCAGGCGCTGATGGGGAACTCCATACACAGGGAAGCTGCAGACCTGAGAGGACAGAAGACTGCACAAAGTCACTCGTGTCAGCTTATTTTCATTGTGCCAGCCTTAGGACAGCTTAGTAGGTAAAAAAATACTTCTAACTTTTTTTTTAAAATCAATATTTTTACATTTTTATGTGAGTTTTGTATAAACATTGGTACAAATCTTGTTAGTTGATAATGAAGGCTCTCACCTAAGCGAGCACACTCAAGGGAGGCCAGCCCCCAGGTTCTCCCAGCTGATGCTTCAAGGTAGTAGCAGTGATCCTGGTAAGGAATCCAAGCTTGGAGCTCATCTGCTTCAGGGCAGTCTCCAGGCAGCTCAGCAGGGTCAGTGGGAGCTATGTCTAAAGAAGCCATATGGTATGAAATCGGTAGTGCATTATGAGTCATCTATGATTCTGTGATATGTGTGTAAATAGTGCGGGGTTTCTGTCACCCAGCTGTGTCTGTCTGGACATCTATTCATGACTATTCCCACATTCCCCCAACCCAGACAACAGGGAGAGCCAAGTGGTCAAAAGTGTGAAACATCTTATTTCTCAAATTGCATTTGTCAGGACAAGAAATCAAATTGCATCCTGCAACATCCAGCTAACTGCCTTGGCAGCACTGTGAGGAAAGCAAACCCTGAGGGATCATACAAATCTCAAATTTGCATTATCACGACACAGAAAGCTGTTGTAGGCTAATGAATCATTAATGCCACAGTGCCATGTTGTCTGGCTGCCTGGTCTCTTCATGTTGTCACTTTGTAGAAAAAAAAGCCATCAGTGGAGCATGCCTGTGCCAAATTAGACTGTTTCTGATCATGGGTGCAACTTCAATTCACTTTGATGGATCTGTATTTCTTGCACTGCATAAGCAGACCAAATGTATGGAGCCTTAAAATCTAAAGGAGGGAAAACAGCACGATTCTACAAAGTCTAGATGCAAACGTGCATCTGCATATATCTGCAAAGAGTTAAAGTATCATTCATATTCCCAAGGCTCTTACAATTTTAGCTTGAGCAATAGTGAATGGAAGTGAAACTCCTGCCTGTATTTTGGCTCAGTGACACTCGTGTGTGAGCTTCCCCAGTCGAAATTCATACAGTCAGTGCACAATCCCAGCACCTTCTTATATTACATACACACTCGTGATTTACGGTCATGTCTTGTAAAGAGCAAGATATACCTTGAAGACAGAGCTTCATCTTATGGAAACAGTTTTACCATGAAAGCAGTGCAGCCAGATGGATTTGCACAAGAGCCTTTCCTGTGCCTAAATTCATACATCATCAAATAGCAAACATCTACATTCTGCAGGGAGGTAGGTGCTACCTGAAGCATAGTCTTCTGCAGGAGTAGCCCAAACTAGAACAAAGTCTCTAGGATTAGGCAGGCTCATGGAATTAGGAATGTGTCTTTAAAAAATTGTTACATGCCTTTGCTTACCATTTGATATCATGCAAACTGAAAAGTAGCTTTCATTGCAAGATGCTGTTTTCCAAGTACCATCAAGATCGAGGTAAACACAAGCATTGTTCTCCTTTGGTTCCCCTGCTGCCCATTTTGTGTACCTGATTTTCCAGCTATTGGTCCATTTGGAATAGCCACCAGTCTGAAAACAAAGAAATTCTGGTAATAGATTTTTTTTCTTTTCTTTTTACATAAAAAGTTCTGTCACATAAATATAGTATAAATATAATCATGTGTCTATTTGATTTTTTCAGAAAAAAAACCATGTTTTTTTAAGCCCCATTCACTGTTCTAAGCAATGTCACTAGGTAATTTGAGTTACACAAGAACTACATATGAACAGTGTTCAACACTGCATTGCTTTTGGGAGGGTTTTTCTGAAGTAACCAACTTCTACAACATGGCAAGAAAGTCAGATGAGGCCATCTTAGGTCATTTAGTAAATCCTATATCAAAAGAAGCAATTAAAGAGAATTCGTCCTCTCTGCTCTGCTTTATTTAAATTAAAATTGGGAGCTATTTGTGCATAAAGATTACTTGACATTAAAAAGTCAGCTTAAATCTTAAAATATCTCCCTAATACTCACAGTAACTTCTATTAATATAATAGTAGATCTAAGTATCCCCCTCTATAGCAGGGCCGATGACTTTCAGGACAGCCAACAGTCACTTCATGACAGCTGCACTTTCTGGCTTGTGACTCTCAGTCTGCAGCTTGACTTTTTTTACTGTTTCTAGAACTTTCTACTTTCATCTTTTCCTTCTTGTGTTACCTTTTCCGTGATTCTTCACTCCTTCTGGTGGATGAAAATCAAATCCATGACTAATTCTAACAGTACCCCTAGATTTTTGTGCATTTACACAGTGAAGCCATGCAGAATACAGTTGTTCCACTGTTATAAACTGGTTGTCCAGAGGACTATTAGAGCAGGAGAGCTCCCTGAGCACTTGCCCCTCCCATCTATCCAGCACTTACCATATTGCTGTTAAGACCAATCCATACTGGCTTTCCATATTTCAGCATCTGGATCCACAAGAATGAATGGATGTAGGCATCTGAAATGCAGGCAAGTTCTGCAGATGTGTCTTGACAATTTTTTCTGGCCTCTTCCCATGGCATTTCAGATGAAATGATTGAATAGCTACTGTCACCATAATGAGTAAAACCAGAGGCTGGATTTGTTGTTGGTACTTCAGGCTCTGAGGGAACTGTGGAGGAAAAACTGATTGCATGAATTTACAACATATTGCTCTTCTCTAGCATGGAAGCTGTAAAAAATTGGTCAGAAGGTCCTGGCCAATAAGTCAAAATATTTTTTTAAACTCATGAACAAAACAAAACAAAACAAAACAAAACAAAACAAAACAAAACAAAACAAAACAAAACAAAACAAAACAAAACAAAACAACAAAAAGCAAAACCAAAGCAAACAAACAAAAAACCCAAACCCAAAAAAAAGTGACAAAAATCGATGTCAAGACATGGAGCAAATTTGTTAATGCAATAAGTTGAGTGAAATCTTGGATGCCCTGAAGTATACTTGCTATAGACCTGACTGATCCAGACTAAGACTCCTAAATTGGATATTTCAGATTCTGTGCTTTAGGTTATTTGACTGAATCTGGATATCCGACTATACATTTATTTCAGATCACTGGTGGATAGGACACAGGCATTTAAGGCATTAACTTTTGTAATCTGTAGTCTCAGCCTAAGACTTTTATACCTGATGTTATTTGACCACCCCTCACTATTGACTCCAAGTTATTGGCCTGTCTGTAAGGGCTGCCAGAATGTTGCCTGCATGTTTGAGTCAGGCAGTGTATATTTCCACCCTTGAGATTGTAAAAGTATTCAGAAGAGCTGGAACTGGGATCAAGCAAATCAAAAATGCCTCCCTAAAACTATAGATTTGCTGTGCAGAGAGGGGGTCTTCTTACAGGCACGTTAGCTGTGTTGAGAGTGAACAGGCTGCAGGGACTGACTGAAGTGAGGGGCTAGCGAATAATTTTTACTTTAATAAAGCTGAGGCAAAATTGTTTTGTTATCTATGCTTTGCATTCTCTATTCCTGTTATATGCTTGGGCAGATAGGATTTGTATAATTATAATTCTACAGAAGAATCAACATTCATTACTTATTTTGGTGTAAAAAAATGACAATATTCTTCGACAGTAAAGACACATCCAAGAAGCTCTACATTTTGATTGACGTCATATGGCATTCAGTAGAAATATTGAGAGAGCATTAAATTCTCTGCTCGGAGACGTCCAAGAGAATGGGAAGATCAGTGCAAGAACATGATTTACACTGCACTTAAACAGGATCCCTAAACCCCTTATACTTCATTGAGAAGAAATCTATTTTTGTTTATTATTCTCTAGTATTATTCATTATTAGGTACAAAACCCCAATTAAGATAGTGGTTCCTCTTCAGCAATTTCTGTGAAACAAATTGTACTTTAAACATAGCACTGGCTTAACACTGATGGAGCTCTGAAAGCCTGAGAGATTTTGAATGAGACTCAAAAGTGGAAGAAATCAGTCAGATTATATATTCATCTTATCTAATCCATCTTTCTCTTTAGGAGACTGGGTGGAACAGAACTCACGTGAATCCATCTGGCACACGTAGCCTCTTTCGTTGTCACAGCTGTCATCTCTCCACTTCCCATCTGACTTCATGATGAAGACACAATCTGTCTGAAGGGGAGGGGAAGAGGCACAGCCATTACAAAAGGCAATGAGGAGGGGGTGAGCTGAAGCTCCTGTACTGCTAGTGCAGGGTCGATGGCAGAGAGGAGAGGAGAGGAGCTCATGGAATACCTGTGTAATTAGTTCAGATTTCCTAGGTTTCTGCCAATCAGCTTGACCTGGCATTTATTAGTGACCCCTTAAATTTGTGCCAGTTAAGGTCTGAAAGAAGTAAATTAAAACCAATTTTACTAGTTTTATTAAGAGCCCTTTAATGACTGTAGAAATGACCAAGGTATCTATAATAAATCTTCTCAGTTCTGATTTACGGTTATGTAGATCTGCTTCAAAACATTTTCATCAATGAGAAAAACAATACAAGAACTACTATTAAAAGCTCTAGTCTGCACTAGTCTAACTGAAGCAAACTCTCTTGCAGAAAGCAGATGCTCTTTGCTGGTTATTTTATAGTCATTATCAAGTTACCATTATCAAGTTACCATTATCAGATGCCTTTAGCAACAAAACATTTTCTCTTTAGTTCCTTATGTTTAACTGCTCCAATATTTCCTTCATGACTCCCCTGATTTCAAGACTGGCCATGGCAGTCTTTCGGCATGTCATCCAAGTTTCTCCTTTATGCTGATTTAAATAAGTTCTAGTCATCAGCAAGTTGACTGATGGTAGATGTTAAAAATCTCAGGTCACTAACTGCCAATCATTTCCTCGGTAATTATCGTCTTTGGAAAAGAGACTGAGTTTCAGCAGAGAAATAGTCATTTCACTGAAGATATCAACTTGTACCATCAGAAATGAGTAAAGCAGTGTGGGAGCACATTAGCCAGGAGTGGGACATATAGACAGACAAATTATTGTTGCATCAAAAATCTTAATTTTGGTTTATCATACCTTTTCTGTGTTTGGTGTCGCAATTTTAGTATTTACATTAATGCAGTTTGGGGAGGAACTGATATAATATAAGCTTCTCCATGCTTCCTTTACAGAAATGTTTTTTGCAATAGCTCAGATGGAAGGCTCAAAATCCCTCTTCTACAGAACCTTTGCCAAACATTTGGGTGTATTTGGAATCATTATCAGATGATTTGCTAAACCTCATCCTGCTTACAAAAGGACTTGTTTTAGCATCCTATTGTTGCTGCTGTAACTTTTCTTTTAGTAAAATCATCTAGCTGCCCAAGATATACAGGTTATTTAAATTTGCTGTACCTCCAGAGCATCATCTGTCAATGTTTCATACTCATAAAAGTCAAAGTAGCTTTGTTGCCTTTCTGGTGCACCATTAACCCAGTTGGTGTAGGAAACAGTGCTTCCATCCGTCCAAAGAAATGTGGACTCTCTGTTGATATCATTCATCCCAATCCAAACATTAGTTGTGGCATACTTCAAATGATAGAAAAGGAAAGCTGGAGAGAAGCAAAGATTTCTCATTACAGAAAATATGCAAAAGCCCAGAGTGGGGGACATAATAAAAGGATAACATTTTCCACTACACAGCCCATCTGCTGTCAATTAAATGTTTATATAAGCATCCCTTCCCCACTGTGTGTGCGCACATAGGGTTTCAGAAAATCCTATTGCCAGTGAGAGAGACAGAAAACACAGATTTCTGTCAGTATGAGAGATCTGTGCAACCACCCTCAAGACACACTGGAAGTTTTGTGAAAACAAAGCAACTGAAAGAACTAGAAAGAAACTTTATTTCTTATATGTAATAATTTTAGCTATTGCCTTGCACTTTGAAGTTAAAATAAACCACGGACTGACCTGGCTAATAAGCAATTTTCATCAGTTAATCCCATATTCTATATTGGAGAGTATAGCAGTTTCTTTAGTGAGAGATTAAGATGTTTTTCCTTTCAATAGAACCCATATACATACCTTGCACTTGTACATTTGGTATAGTAGCCAGGTTTCCTCCCAAATTGAAACAAACATCTCGTGCAGCATGCCACGTCAGATTTCTTGTTATATTGGAAGCAAATACTTTGAAACACTGGAAGCAAATCAAGCACTTTTTTTCAAACTAGAAAAGACTGGAACTATTGTATATGAATAATATCAATTAACTGTAAGATGTACTTTTCTGCAGAAAAAGAAATCAGGGCTAGAATAAGTGACAAAGCTCAAGAGTAGAAAGAGCGTGTGTCAACCCAGGCAGACACTTATTCCCCCTCACTGCACAAGGTGTAATCCAGGAGCCTGGTATCAAATGAACTGATTGCAATGCAGTCAAGTACAGAATCACTTTTCACATTTTCATTGCCTGCAATAATAGAGGCATCATTTGAAACCAAGAAAATGTGGCTTTGGGTTACACAGATGCAGAGAATAATCTCCACTGTGCTTTGTCCTCCTTCCAATGACTGTGGTTACAACTGTTTATCCTGCCAAAGGGTGTGAAATATCCTTTGGCACATTGACCTAACATTCTGAGGATGCAATAACAGTGCAGTGCACATAAAGTAGACAAAACAACCTTTGGTAGATGGAGCTTGAACTCAAATTTGTACGAACTCTTCTGTTACAGCAATGAGGACTTCCAGACTCTGTCTGAATGCAAAGCTGTACTCAAAAAAATTGTAGTTTGGCATCATCTTTCTGAACTCAAAGCTTTGTGAACATCTACAGGCCGAAGGGATTGCTCAAATACATTCTTTCTAAACCTTTCCACCTTTTTTAGAAGACTGACCATCACAAATTTGCATTTCTAAACAAAATAAGGTACATGAAGAGGGGAGGAGAGGTTTTCTTAAACAATAACAGTGTATTTTAAGCCTGCACAAACTATGTTCTCTGAAATGTATTCAGCATACATCTACTTTTACTGTATTTCTCTGCAAAGATAAATGTCTATAGTCAGCTTAAAAAAAGCCCAGCCATCCAGCCTGCACATTTTGACTGAGTAATTACTCTCCAGATTTACTTTATATTCATTAAAAATGTTAGGTTTTCAGAATTTTCTTTTCAGTTCTACTCCTTTACACAATTTACTGAAGATACTTGTTGACATACCTTGTTGTTAAAAAAGTTCCAACTTTCTGGACATCCTCCGGGAGGCAATGGAGAAGGCAATGTTGAATTGATAGAACTGTTATGTTTTTCACATACAAATTTATTGGCAGAACCACAGTTTATGTCATTCCACAAGCCTAAAAATAAGATTTAAAAAAAAATAAACAAGTCAACATGTTATAGTATTTGTATTAATAATTTATCACCTTTTTTTTCTTTTTTTTTCAATTAACATAATTTTCTCTGTTTTGTATTTCAGCCTGCAGCTTGATCTGAAGGCAAAGTAACCATGGCACCTGCAGATAAGCCTTAATTACAACACCACTGTAGCTCCTTGTAATGAGATCTCTGACCCATCTGCTCCTCGTTCAGGGCTCTCTCCACAGGGTTTATACCTGTTTATGGTTTGTTTGAGCTCTGGCATCATCACACTGCAGGCAGCAGGGGAAATTTGAAAAGAAAATGGATCAGAAATGGATGAAATAGGAAATACCAGATCAATCTAATGGCACAATACATACAGTGTTCAAACATATTGCATGAATTCTTTGTAAAACACAGATTGAGAGATCAATACGCATATACTAAATTCCCATTAGCCTCAGTTAAGTTACAGAAATAGACCCAAGAGGAAATGGAGCTCTAGGATTTGCAAGAAGTTTGCATTTCAGTGTATTTGTAAATATGTCTTAGGACATTACATGTATTTGTTTCTTTCCTCATTGATTTGTACCTTCAAATCCAATTTCCTGTAGCTGCTATAAACGTTTTCTTAAGTTCATGGGAGAGAAGACAGACCATTCAACTTTTTACTAAAAGAAGTAGTAAAAGCCCTGTAAAAAGGTGCAGTATCAATCTTACAAACCCAGAAAGAAACATCTGCTTTAAACTACTAATGGTACTGAAATCTCCCCATTCTAAGGACATAGACTCTTCCACGGCTGGTTGTCCCATGACTGGAAAGAGTTACTGCATTGTATAGGTTTGTCACTGCAAAGAAATTGCAGAAAACAACTGCCAAAGACTGTGTGACAGTTGACAGCAGAAGTTTGACAGCATCGGTTATAATCCAAGCAGAGATAAATAAGATCTAATAGTTTTGTATTGTCACTCACCGTGCTCTGACAGCATTACCACACAATTTTCCTCATTATTTGCAAAGTTGGGTTCATTAGGAGCCCAGGCCACATAGGTTACTGGAGTTCCATCCATCCAGCTTAAAGAAAAGATATACAAGTAGTTATTCATTCCTTCAGTTGTGACATGATAATCTTAATGAACACCTCACGATCAAGAATGTCTATGAGAATTAATGGAAACTGGCTACAATGGGAGGGACTGTTGGAGATTTTCCTTTCTTTATCTGAGTATTCTAATTTGAAGAAATTTCTGTAAAATATTTCTGGTTTCAAAATAGAAAAATAATACACCAAGAATATTTTCTGGTAATGGCCAGGATTGGTTTGATGACATTTAATAAGAGAAATCAAAATCGGTTAGTCACAATACATAATACAGAGAATGATATTAAAATTTTATCTTAAGTTATTGCCCTAACTACTGTATTCCTAGTTAATATTATGCTTCTCAGTCTGAGCATTCCTGATGTTTTCATAGATGAAAACAAGAATGAAATACTTTTCTTTGGATTTTACCTTGCTTTATGAGGAGAGGGTGTTCTATTTTTCTCTAAACTAAAGGACATTCTATCAGCTTTAAAACCATTCTTTCTAAAATACCAAAACTGAAATTTCTACATCAATGTTTACATGCTTTTTACTTTAATATATTGTTATTGAAGGAAGAAGAGGTTGTCACCACATTTTAATCAGTATTTCAGAATTTAGGTCAGTAAGTCTGAAGTGGGAAAGAAATTCAGCTGTCTCATCTATCTCTTGCTGCTACTGATACAATTGATCTAAATAAAGGAGATTCTCACTGGACCTGTAGAATGCATGTCCCTAATTTGTCTCCTAAATCTGGAGGTTAAAATCATCTACCAACTCAGTCACTATCAACTTGTCTCTCCCACTTCTCTTCTGCCCTTCCCAAGGTAAGTGACTTACATACATTCAAGAGTGGCATTAAAATAGAAAAGTTAAATTCAAATCTCCTCTAACCTTTTCCAGGTCAACCTCAGAAGCACATTTTTTCACCCTCTGGACACATCCTAACTAGCAGGTAGGAAGGTAAGCAGTGTATCACAATCTTCAGTATCTCTCAGGTTTTTTTTGAGTTGATTTGTATGTTGGTCTTTTCAGAATACTTGTTACTATTTCTGTACTGTAAATTTCTGCTGACTTTTCTCCTGGAACAGGAGTTTGCAGAGGCTGCCTTTTGTACTCATTGTCTGTGTCTTCCTAACTCTGGAGAATCTCTCTGAAGCTATGATATATAGATAAAAGCATTAGAAAGCCAAACCCTATGATATAGGGCATGCTTTAAGTGTATGTGTGTATGTTAATAGATAAAAAATTCAGCATAATGAAGTATCACTCCAATTTATGGGGCAAATCTCTGAAAGAAACTTGAGAAAGTCTATATGGAGAGTAGAGCTGCCAAGCCTTTGTGCTTGGTTAAGTGCTTACTCAAGGAAAAAAGGTTCTTTTACTATTTATTTTTGGGGAAAACTATTGGACTTTAGAATATTAATGGACTATTCCATTCTGCTTTGTACACGGTATGTGGAACACCCTCCAGATCTTGAAGAGAATATATTCACTACCTCCAGCTACATAAAATATTGTATTTATTTCTACGTGTTAAGAGCTGCACTGATCATCTTAACTTACCTGAACTTTTTATCAAGGCTCACTCTTAGACCAATGAAGTATCCTATTTGCTGACTCCAGTAGCTCTCCTAAGGCAGAAAGACACCATTTTAATTTAAAAAAGAAATCTTTGAAGCAAAACAAGTAGAAATCGATACACCATTGATTAGCTTCACAGAGCAGCCACTGAAGTCCACCGCGGTAAAGCACCTGCTGGCAGTTAAGCACAGAAATGTGTTTATATGTCCAGGCACAGGAGTTGGGTTTTTATCTGGGACATCAGAGCCAAGTCCTGCAGCACTGAAGGCCCTTGGGATGGAGTAGAAAAGAAGCAGATTTTGAGTCAGAAACTGGTACTCCTTTTTTATTCTCCCTCAAAATCCAGCTACTTCCCAAGACAGTTGGCAGCTCCCCGCATTGCTCTTCCCGTCAACTGCATCAGCGCAGCTGGCACGGAGCAGGAGAGGCCAAATCCCACGGGATCAAGGGGTGCATTAGGGGACATTTCACTAGTGCAAATGCTGATGGCTCTGCTTCTGAGACAACTCGAGTTTTACAAGCAGATTGTCAAAAGCGTTTCTACTTTGTGCTGTCTGTTTATAATGATTCTTACATTTTCTTTTAGTGCTCTCTTTAGGAACCTTCTCTCACTGTTACTATTAACAACAGCTAGGTCTGCGGAATTCTTCCTGCAAAACTCTTGGGCTTTTTCCATGGAAACTTGCTCTTTGCTGATATAGTAGAGCTTATCTTCATATATGACCCATCCATCTGCAGTGGTTTTATATTCTGGAAGACAAATAAGGTAGCCTTAAATTCTATATGTGTAGAACACAAAAGCTTATTTTAGAATAACAATTTTAGGAAAAAAAATATGCATACTAAGAATAAATGTATACGAAGACCTACCATACGTGTCATTTGGTTCAGGTTTTAATGACACTCCTGCAAAAGAAGAAAATAGAAGGCATGATGCATCTCTGTAGAGTGTGTTTATGATGTAGCTTGTGACTGACTGCAAAAAGAGTGAGGAACAGAGGAAGGTTCTCCACCCCTTTTGCCACTGACTAGCAAGCAGGCTTAGCTGCCCAGTCCAGCTTCACATTGCCTGATATGCAAGGTCGTCTGCTTTAACTTTGTATCATAAGCTGTGCTTCACATCAGCAAAGCCATAGCTTTGGCTGAAGCGCATTGCTGCACAGAGCAAGGCAACAGAAAATTGCTCTTCCAGCCTGTAAGTCACAGTAGATTTCTCTGAAACATTTTGAACTTTGGCATACAGCTCCTTTCCTGATCCATCAGTAGATATTCCATAGTTCACCCGGGGGTTTTTTCATCAAGAGGGAGAAAATTTCCACTAGATTTATTTTAGCTCTATGAAAAAACTCTCTGAGTAATATTCATATGCAAAAGGAAATACAACTCTATGTAGGTGTACACATATATATACATATATGTGTGTGTGTGTGTGCGTGCGTGTGTGTGTGTATACTGACTGTGAATTATTTCTGGTTGAGACAGAAAAAGAAATGGCACTGCTGTAAACCATTGCTTTTCCAAAAGCAGTTGAATCCCGAATAATTCTACAGGAGAACTTGAAGTACCAACAAATCTGACAAAGATACCATACTTAATTTTTTAGCTCTACCTGTGTTAGTAAAGGAATCGTAAGAATTGCAATACAAACCCTTACAACTCCTTATCTTCAACATTATAAAAACAAAAACGAAAGATACTTAATGTTAAAATATTTTGTAGTCTTGCAGACATATTTATGCACCCTAATTTATGTAAAAAATCTATTTATTCTTATCATCTGTAACTGAAAAATCTCAGCATATAGTATATTACTCAGTGCTCTTGACCTCCATTTAGAAAAAGTAGTTCTTCAAAATTTTCTCCAGTAACTTAACTTAGAAAGCAACTACTTATTAAAGTTTTTTTAATTTTCTTGCCAAAAGAGAAGAAGAAATCTACCTTGTTTTATTTGGCAAACCCAGTTATGCTGTACTTGACAGACTGAAAGAGACCATATTTTAGAAGATCTCCCATCATCAAGTGAGCCACAAAACTTGCGTCGTCCTGAATTCCTTGAACTGTCATCCCAGTTTGTGTACCTAACCTATAGAAGAAATCAGTTTTGTTACCCTTTTCATCTGTTTCAGTAGCTGTACTTTCCACTGGAAAACAGAAACTAATTGCTTTTGTCTCAAAGATTCTTGTTTTAGCTAAATAGAGCTGGAAATGCAGGGAAAGAAATAGGTATAAGGATTTTAGAGTGGGACAATGATGTCAGTGTTCAGACATGGCTGTCTTGCCATGGAGGGCTTTTCCTCTTGTTTGTGCCCTGAGCCACAGAGTCAGACAGAAGAGAAACAGGCAGAGGAACTGTTTCTAATGAACTTCGCCTAGCTGTGAACTTTACCCACAAATCACTCATGCTAATCATGTGCAGACAGGGTACTTTTCACTCCACGTCTGACCTGGTTCAAAATTACATTGTCCAACTTCTGTCTGGTGGCAGTGACCATATCGTGCATCAATTCAGCATCACTTTTTCCCTTCCCTGTGGTAAATGAGGATGAGAGTGTGACTTTTGGGAGGGAAGTCATGTCCTACAAATCTGGAGGAGTTACCTCTGAAGAAACTGACATCCAAATGGGAAGGGAGACCCATATGACACAACCTACTTATTACTGTCAAGAATTCTTGATAACGTCACTTTCTGAAACTTTTATGGAAAGTAATGTGAACAGGATAAGAGAAAAAGTCTTTGCTTGAGTTAAAAAAAACCAAAGAATAGGAAGTAATAGTAAATGGAGGGTAATAAAGAGTAGAATCCTGCAGGAATATTTTTCACAGCTATAGATATTTGCATGGGCTCAAGAGATGACTGGATAAATTCACGGAAATAAATAAATTAAAATTACTGGATATGAGAACCAGTTCTAAAAGACCTTGAGCCATCACTTACTGGGGGATTCAGGAGTATACTGGGAAACTTGCTTGCTGTTTGACTAGCTCTTTAGACGTTTATGGGTACTGCCAGAGACAGGATACATGATGCAGTATAATAAATTTTTATGTTTTGACCTTAGGTGTAAATATCATCTTCTTGGAAGAGAAAATAAATTGGAGTGTTACACAGAAACCTATAGATTCTGATGAGATACAGATAATTTCCATGTATTCAAAGCTGTGATATTAGCAAATATATAATCATGACATTACAGATTAGCAGCTACGTGAATGTTTGCAGGATTGGTGTGAGGATAACAGTAAAAAGCCAAAAAGTACGTGTACGAATCCCAAAGTATCTTAAGCAAACAAATATGGTGAAAAATTAAAATACTCACCGGGGAGCCATCACTCCAGGCAAATCCTTCATCTGGATTCAAGGAAAATATACCGAGCCAAACTGTTTCAAATGAACAGCGAGTGGCTCTAAAAGGAATTACAGGACAGAGTAGTTTGTAAACATCAACACAAAAAAATCCAGAAATACATTGCTGAACTTTCTAGAGCACTTAGTAAAAGCAGTGAAGTTGCAAATTTCTCTGTTACCCTTGGTGAAATGCGTATATATGCTTTTCATAGAAATGTGTAATATTTGTGTGGTTCAGTGTCAATAGCTGAGTTATCAGACTTATTAGTAGTATTGATCATGTATTTCCCTTATGTACTATTTACTCAGGAAAACCTTCACAGTTTCAAAAAGTGGTTTCAGCACTGACCAATGCAAGGCAGATACATATCTACTTCAACAGTAGCTATATTGATCGTGTTTTCTACCCTTGAAGAAATACCGCTAATTTCATGTGTTTCTAAATTATATCTAGTAATCATGGTACTGGTGGAGGTTTTTTAAAATTTTTCTTGACACAAATCCCTCTTTTTTTTCCCATGAAATACTGAATAGATAAATTTTGAAGTATCACAGGTCTTTTGAGTTTTGAGGAATCCATACATTTCAGAAATCATCTAAGATCATTCATAATAGTTCATATGGAAAGTCTTTTAAATCTGGTAAATAAACACACATCAAATACCAACCTCATTGCTTGGATCAGTAATGGTATCTCCTCCTTAGTGTTAATGGTGACCAGATCCCCTCCTATTTGTCTGCAAAAATCTCGAGCTTCAAACCATGACTTCTTTCTAATTTTTGATCTGCAAAAACACTATGGAGAGATTACTTTAAAACATACTATATACATCTTACAATAGTTAAAGAATTATAGTCTTGCTTAAACATAAATGAGGTTTCATATGAGCCGAGTAAAAGTCCGTAAGAGAAATAGCATTTCCACTCTGTTCATAGAATTTTTACACTAGAGTTGCCTATCTAGTTAGCATAGTGGTGACAAAAAAAAAAAAAAAAANAAAGGGAAAAAAAAAAAAAAAAAAAAAAAAAAAAAAAAAAAAAAAAAAAAAAAAAAAGGGAAGGAATTGCTAGAAGGCAATACAACTCCCCCAACTCCCTTTAATTTGTTTTATCTGGAGGAGGGCCCAAGCCACCTTCCATATGAAGAGAAAGAAGAATAGCTGTGGTGGAGAGGCAAGATGGCCTGGGAGGAGCCTGAAGATACTGGCAAAAGAACGACCTCATGGTAATTTACAACTCTAACTTTACACTTGCAGTCTGATGTCTAACTAGTTTAAGAGACAACAAGCACAGACTTGACCAAAGTTAAAATTATGATTTGGGGATAAAGGAACCGAAGCAAATAGCATTCCAGATGAGTTTGAAAGAAATGAAAAATTGTAACAAAAAAATGTCATTATTCAATAAGGTGATTAAATATATTAACATCTTACACTTAGCACATTTCAACTTTGCACAATCCCAAATCACTGTTCGCACTCATTTCTTGTTCAAGCTCCTTTTTTATGCCTGCTCATATATAACTGGCTGTACTTCAGACACAAGTTATCTGTAGCTTTGCATCAGAAAATCTCAAATAAATGTGCTTCATAAACGCTGGTTTAATTAACATTTCATGTGACTTTTTATCCTTTATTTGTGGGGTAATGTGCTTATTTTAGCCAAGTCCAGCCTTAGGCATTGTGCTGCTGGAGGCTGCACTTCACTGTTTCTCTGTTTGTTCCCTGAACCGTCGCACGTCTCAGGCAAACACCACATCTTTGCACAACAGACATAAAGAGCAGCGCCCACAAACCACCTTTGCTGCTTCTGCTGTTCAATACAGAATTTCGACGTTTTCCTTTAAATAATTTTAATATGGAGTTGTTTCCTGTTTTTCTTTTTCCTTTTTTATGTCTTTCTGGGGCCTTGATATTTATGTTCCTCTTCTTCCATTTCCTGCTCCAGTTCATTCAACCCCTGAAGTGCAAACTTCCTCATTTTCTTTCCTTTGCCCCTCTGCCCTCTCTTCCCTCCCCTCAACCCCATCTTTCTTCCTTAATTTTCCCCCTCTCATGGATAATTTCCTGAGAAGAATTTTGGGGGTTTTGTTTTTGCTCTATTCCTATCTCAGATATTGCAAAATGAAGATGTCTGTTCCTTTTTCTTTTTTTTTTTTCTTGTTTATTTTTTTCCTCAACCAAGCTGCTTCTTTTAACTGTTTAGGCACTTACTTTAAAACAGGAACTTCTATGGTTGTTTGATACCCAACCTTCAGGGCATGTGGGTACCAGAGCAGTAGTTGGAACAGGTGGAACTGTTGCACCTTTTGCCCACTGCTTGCAAATATATTTTTGCTTTGTCTCACAGTCAAGAACATCCCATAATCCAGCTGCAATCCCAGTTCTCATGGCTACACAACCTGGATTATTTCCTTTATGAAAAAAAAAAACAAACCAAAACAAACATGTTGGATATTTTCTAAAGTGTGAATTATTTAATTCTTTGCTAAAATCTTTGCACAGAAACCATTCACTTTTTGCCATACAATAACATTTGAACAGCAAATTCAATTGAACAGCAAATTAGGTGTTTTTCATATAGGCAGAGTAGTATTTTCTGTTTGAGGGGGTAGTGGTCCATATGGAATCCTACTTTTTAATTTTTACTTTTTTTTAACGTCCTGCATAATTAATTGTTTGGGTAGAAAGTAGGGTGAGAGGGTTTTTTACAATGAAATCTTGTGTTTCCAAGTGAGAATCTCATTTCTTTTTATGTTAAGCCTGTTTTACATGAGATAGCATTACCTTGGTCACTAGTGATTTTCACGTAGATAGCAACAACCCCACTGGTGCATACAGAGGGCAGGTGTGCAAACCTAGACAGTTTCAGGATGGAATTTATCCCATGATGTTTGCTGTCGATTTAGAGTGTTCTCTCAGAGGGAAACAGAGCTGCCTACATCACACAAGATGCAGTCAACTGCACAAAATGGGCTTATTCATTGGCTCATTTGTGCTCTTTCTTAATTTCCCAAGTATTTTTAACATTTTATTTGGTTTTTTGTTTTTCCAATTTCTGTTGGGCACAGACCTGATGTTTTAATGGACCTGTCTACCATGGTGCCAGGAGCTGAAATGAAATTCAGCTATAAATCCATCACTTTATGTCAATTTAAGACATATTTTTTTTCCTAAGACCATCCTTTACCTGTATCAAAGTTCACCTGCTGTTTTACTGATCATGCTCAGTCATGTATTCTCCTGATACCATCCTGAGTTTTCTTACAGGCACATCTTTGCTATCAGAAATAATTTACTCTCGTCAGCAAACCTTGTCACCTCACTATTGCACAGTTTTCAGATAGTCTGCAAAAATATTGAACAGCATGGGCTTTGGCACAGGTCATTACAGGGTTCTGCTGGTGAACCCACTTCTCCAGTAAAAAATTGCCCCATAAAAGAAAATCTGCCTTCCAGTCAGTGCCTTTTGATCAATATTTTTATTCATGTAAGAGCTTTTCTGTGTTGGGTCAGATCAGCTGAAAGGCTTTTGGTATTTGAGATAGACCACACTTACTAAATTTCCCTCATTCATATGCTTTTGCCTTCTGTGGAGAGCTCTATGAGCATGACCTCCCTTTCCAGAAGTGATTTTGTGTATCTTTCCCGCTATATCTCCTTTATTACAGGTTGAGCTAATTTACTAATGACTCATTCATCTGTATTTCTCCATATCTCCCTGTAACCATTTTAAACGTTGGCACGAAATTTGTCTTTTTGCAAAGCTTGGACGTAAAGGCCACTTTAGCAGGAAGTTACACATTAAAGAGAAAGGTTCACTTCATGTAATCGTAACAACTCCTGGATACTTTTGCAGCCATGCTTAGTCCTGACTTCATGCCATCAATTTGCTCCGTTCTCTATTTTCTTGATATCTCAGCTTGAAATAGACTCTGCAAAGATACCCTCACAAAGAAACTTTCCAGCACAGAAAGTCCAGTTTCTTCTCAGTGAACACAGATGCAAGGGAACAGATTTCTGTTTTCTGTTCCAGCCTGACTGTTGAGGAATGCATTTGCTGCAGGTAGTTTGGTTTGCAAGCTGCAGTGCCAGCTAGAGATTGAGCTCAGGGTGGCAGGACCCGAGGCAAAGGGCTGTGGACTGGCACTGACCCTTTGCATAGCAAAGGGCACAGGCACCAGTGGTCCAGCCAGGTGACCGGACACACAGAGGCTCAGCAGGAGCCAAGGACTCCAGACATAACTGCATTTAGACTGTAAGGATAAAAAAGGCCCAGGGTTTCCTTTGTTCATGGACCCTCCTTGGAGGCACCCAGCTCAAGCTGCTATTTTATTATTGCACCATGATTGAATTATTTCAGGGATCTGAACATCCAGGGAAACCTGGGTTCAAGATGTTAAGGAAACCTCATCTGACTGTATGAGTATGAGGGGTTTAGCTGGGGAGGGACCTTGGCTCCAGCTCAGGTGGTGTGAGTGTGACTCCACAGTGGCACCTGGATGGTCAGAGAGGGAAGATTCCTTAACATGACCTCTGAGTGCTCTCTTCATACTCTGATCATCTGCTGGCACCACAGACTCCCTGGCAAGCTTTCTTCTTATGGCATTTGCTGAGGTTTTATTAGTATTTGTCTTTCATAATTTTTATTATTTTTATTTTATATTTTATAACCTCACTGAAGGTTTTCAAGAAAATCTTCGGACAAATGATCACTAGGGAGCATAGCATATCCCACGGAGAGCAGATTTCCTCATGGCATAATGAAATCTTGTTTTCTGTGCTTCTGCACAGTATGAACCCGTGAATGCAGTTTTCTTAGTATCATACATAAAAATAATAATGACACAATGATTTTTGATACTTTGAGTTTGGAATTCTAGCTTAAAATCTGTATTAGAGTTGCTCTGTTTCAAACTCCTCTCCTAGGCTAACTTTTTCACTAGAGCAACAAGTGTGGAATAGTGTCAGGACCTGTTTGGAACTCTGATTATCTCCCTGTGAAGATGGGCCAAAAGTTAATCTTATGGGTCAATATATCAGATGTCCTAATATAAAACTGCAGTTCAAACTTCTCCCTTTGAAATTAAAATACGGGTTTGAATTTTTGATTTGAAAGAAGATTTGAAAACTGCAAATGCATGTAAAACATACCAAAAGTTTAAGATATAAAATTCAGAGGACATTGCCCATGCAAACCCAAATAGGGACCACAATCTCAGAGAGCACTCACCATCTCCCATCACAGCACCTACCAGGCATTCCTGCATCCCAGTGCGTGAAGGAGACAGCTTCACCGTTGGCCCAGGTGAAAGTGCCTTGATCCTGCACATCAGAGAGGCCAAGCCAGAAATATTTCTCAGGCCTCAGCCCAACAAGGCCAATGAGATAGGCTTGTTCATATCTGTAAAAGGGATCATAAAGATGCAAGTGAAAACGAAGTAGTTTTCCCAAATCCTACTTGTCTAATGTGATGATGGAATGTTTTCTCCTGTTCCTTGCTTCAGACTAGGGGAGAAGATGTTATGTAGGATTCTGACTCCATACAAACAGCAAAAAAAACCAAGACCTTTTCGTTATTCATCTAGAGACCTCATCTGTTACTTAAACATTTTGCTGCTTGGTGCTGTGTTAGCTTTTCTAGGAATATTTCGTAAGATACAACCTTTAGCTACTTAAAAGCAAAGAAAAAGTCATTATCATACCTACTTTCAACTGTGGCTAAGTAACCTTCTTCTCCTTCACAAGTGGTGTTTGCTTCTGAAAATGTTGCTGGAACGTGTCCAATAAAATAGCAGTAGATCCCATATCTTCTCCAGCCCTGTAACATGGTTTTAGGATTTCCATACAAATTTTAAATAATTGTGATATCATGTATTAAGTGAAATATGTCATTTAAAAATTAATGAAGCACCATGAATATTATGAATTAGAAACTTTTTGCAGTGAAATTACAGATTCTTCCTAAGCGGTTTCTGCGCATGGTTTTTTAAAGTTTAGGGTAACTGTGAGAGAGGGAGAAACTTCATAATAAATAAAATCAAAAAACTCTTCCATGTAGATAATACAAATAATTCTAATAATTCTAATTGATTCTCATATGTAGTACAATGAAGCAATATACTTATTGCATCTGAAAAACTGATGTTCCATTCTCACATACTTACATTTTTGCAACCTGTATCAGTAATTTCTTTTTCTCCAGCTATTTGTGGCGTAGCTTTCCTTTTACAAATGTAGCCAACCTTCTTCTCACATACATGGTCTGCCCAATAGCCATTCTGTCTCAGGAAAAAGTTTGAAATAAAAAGAAGATAAAGATGAATAATCTAAAGAAGATAAATAATGTCTTTCTTTATAATGAAAAGTATTCATTTTCTTTCTCCTTTTATTTTTAAATGGATTTTTTTTCCTTATCCAATTGATAACAAAACCAAATCTGCTCATATTCAGTGAAATAGTACACTGGGCTTTAGCAGTACAGCCACAGCTGGCAGTGATAAGAAGGGAGGAGGGTGCATGGAGCTGCTCCCTGACCTGTTATGCTGGGCCTTGCACAGGCAGTTGTGCTATGATGGCAAATGAGCAGGCAAAGAGAAGCCAGCAGGAATCAGAGATCCCCACATACCATCATTATCACCAGAGGAAAAGGAGAGAATGTACTCAAAATACCTTCAGAGACCTGTTCCATAGCTCTAATAATTTCATTTGTGACTTTCAGATGTACTTAAAGAGAAAACTTCACCAGTGATGCAGTAATGCTTCCCTTTTTTTTTTTTTAAAGGCAACATTCAATCTCATTCTTTTTCCCTACATCCCTTTTTCTGGCCTTAGCCACTTGCTGAAATAACAGAGCATGTTATTCTTTTATTAAGTAGTTAGTTTCAGTCTGGAAGTCCAATATGCACTGAGTAACATCACCTGGCCCTTGATCAGGACACAGTCTTCTGGCCTGTTGTTTGTAGTGGATGGCTCTCCCAGGTGCCATTTTGTGTATGTCACCGGGGTTCCATCACTCCACTCAAAATACATTTGAACCCTACGGTCATTCAGCCCAATCCACAGCTTGTCTGTTGGCTCTAAAGATGGAAACAGAGATGAGACCTCTTGTGGCACTCCACCCTTTTCACAGCACCATCAAGATTTGGACATGTAATTCCTTTCACACATTTATGAATCATAAAATTATTTAGTGTGTTTTGTGATCATTTTATAAATAAGTATTTTCATATAGCTATTAAAATAAAGAGTGTATGCTTTAGAAAATCAGGCTGTAAGGAATCCTTGCACTGGATGAAAAAATTTTGCTCTTCTTTCTCATAACAGTGGGTGGGATTTACCAGGCTGATGCTGATACACCATGATGATATGATAGAACTCTGAATAGTTACTTTTTAGTTCCATTGCATTGGTTACATTTTAAAATACTGGTTTTATGTACCTTGAAGCATGACTGTTTTAAGCTTCTTTCAACAAAATGAAAAAAACAGAGAAAGGCCCGAACCCCAGTCCCCCACACCTAGATCAATTATTTTGGCAATAAATAAAATCAGAGTTTTGACAACATCCAGAATTCAGCAGGAACTATCAATTCAGCTGTCTGGTTTTCCACACAGCCAAAGGCAAGAGACCCCCTGGAAATACTCACTGTACCCAAGCTGAGACACCATGAAGCTGTGCTCCTCAAGGCTTTGGATGCTGGCCAAGTGACTCCCTTCCTTCTGACAAGAGGTCGAAGCTCCTTCCCACTCTTTGCTGTCCCTGAAGATCTTATAGCAGTGATCTACATATGGCACCCATCCATCTGGGCAAGTAACAGGCCCAGTGTCACCTAGGAACACGTACCAAGGCTTTAGAGGAGTTCAACTGCCATGCAAGGGACAGCACTGAAAATATTTCCATTTAATCTGTGCAAAAGTTCTAAACTAAGAATTTTCTTTTGAAATCCTCATCCTAAGGAAATGATGAACACAAAATGTAGTAAACATACATGTGCTTCTAAATCAGGCAATTTTTAGCTTGGTAAAGGAAAGCTTTTTAATACAAATAATATCTAATACAAATTCTAAGGTTAGTCAAATGTCTGCAACAAATATATTAATTTTTAAATGTATTAATCAAATGTATTAATTTTGTAATTTATTAATTTTATCAGCTTCTGTATCACCTAGTAAATATTTGTCAGATAGGAGAAATCAGACATTATTTGAAGCTAACACAGAGGGTTTATGAATTTTTTAAATATTAAGTGTATTGATAGAGTAAAAGTCATCAAGACAGATTAACAGCTAGATGAATACATAGGGACACACCAACAGGGAAATCTTCATACACTTAAGATATCTTTTCTCACTTCAATGTGTCCATCTTCCATTGTGTCCATCTTCCACCACTTCTGCACAAAACTGTGAACTTGTCTTTATCTGGATGCTGATTGACCACAAGTCATGGAGAATGACTTAGAGCCACACTAAGTTCTCCATCATTCTTTCTTGGGCTTTTTTTTACAAATGTTCCTCTTCTGGAAAATAATTTTTGTTTTTTTCTCCCTTTTTATGGTCAGCCATGTGTATACTTAAAGGGGAGACCTGGCTACTGACACACAGGCAGGAGGGACTAGTTGGACATCCTTTGCTTTCATCTGTTTCGTTCTCCGTGTGGTGGAACTGGAGATCAGACTAGAAAGGTTGCAATAGTTGTAAAAAGCAAAGCAGAGAAACAAGAAATAGTTTCTATTTCTAATAAAATTCTTCTGTCAATATGCTGAGGGATTCAGATAACAGCTTCTACTTTCATTACCAATATATATCAACCTACCTGAAGGGACCAAAGTAAAGTTCCTTTTCTTACAAATATAACCAAGTTTCTCATCACATTCCCAATTTTGCCATTTAGCCTTTGTTTCAGGATTCAGAACTGCACAAAGCTTTCCAGACTCTGGAGAGGGGCTTCCTTTGGGAAAAGTACAGAGAAAAAAAAAAAGAACTTTTCTGAAAGACAAACAGAGCTCTATGGTCTAAAATGCACATGAGAGATCACTCCTGGATGAAGTGATGGAGGTCGTGTCTTTCCCAGCTTTGGCAAGAGCTAAGGTAGCTCTCCAGTAGTGGGAATGTCAGTATGAAATGTAGTGTGTGAGTTAGGCAAGGGGATAAAAGCCTGTAAACTCATACTTTGGTTGCTAGTCAAGAAATGGAAGCCTGGATATTTTTGGGACAGGCAGTATTGCTTTCACAGCTAAAATATTTTTGCAATACATTGAAGGTTTCTGTCTTATACTGCTATAGAAAAAGAGATTTTTCTAAAGCTAAAGCAAGAAAAGCTAAAATGCTTATCTCATGGCATATCTATCTGATAACAAAACTTACAGCAGTATTTGAGGTATATATATTTTCTCTTTGGAAATACAGAATCAAAAAAAGTCACATCTACCTGGAGCCCAGTTTAAGTACTGGAAAGGGCTGCCTCCAATCCATTCCCATCCACTACTCAAGTCCAGTCTGTTGAGTCCAATCCACAGTGCAGAATCTGTACCTTCTGTTAATTCTAAGTTACAAAAAGAAGATAAATTATTTTATAAACCTCTTTTGTATTAGTAACGGTCACTAACAATGTCTCTTGGAAGACTTGCAATTCCTAGATATCTAACAGAAAATACCTGCAGATACTGAGATACCTGATAAATTGAAATATGTCGAAGTTGGAATACTGTAAAAAGGCAAACAAACAGAAACTCTGTTTTATTCTATCAATCAATGCAAAATGAGCAGAGATTATATCCACAGAATATATCCAAAATAAAATTGTTTCTTCCAAATAGGCTAAATTCTGTACCTTTAAGTAGAATTATTGGTAGAGTATAAATATAAAAATAAAAATAAATCTGTTAGAAGTTTAATTAATCCTTAAAACTAACAATAACTATTTCTTCCATATCATTCCTTCAGCTATACATGGATAAGTAAAGCTGCAATTTGGTATCTATTGATAACTGATATTTTTCAGTTTGCCAAGTGAATGAAAAAAATAGCTGTGAAAACTGCATTTGGAACAAAACACATCTTTCTTTTGGCATAAAGATAAAACTTTTTTTCTTTCTTTTTCTTTTTTTTTAAAGTTTCCTTTCCACCAAAAGTAAAACTTTAACTTACTTTTCAGGATTTTTTCCCCGTCAAAAAAAATATCAGTGATGTTTTAATATAAAATAAGATTTGTAAATATGAAGTCAAACTGTTGCACTTGCAGGATGCTGGAATACTTTGAATTCTATGCAAATTTGGCAGCAATTTTGGTTTGAACTTGCAAACTCTTAAAGATTTTGTTTTCTTGCCCACACATATTTAGGTCCAAAGGCAATGGCCAAAATCATACTAAATAATCCTTAGCTGTTATGATGGCCTGAACAGACCCTGAATGTAACCCAAGGTTTGCTTTACTGCCTCACCTTTAAGGTACGTTTGTTCATGAATGTCTGTGATACTCAGTAATTCTGCATTTTGCTGCTGACAGCTCCTCCTGGCTTGGTGCCATGTGAGAGCCGAGTCAGAATTTATTTGGTAGTGAACATTTGTTGACAGATCTGTAGTCCAGGTGCTATCTGTATCTGTGGAGAAAATAAATACATCAGATATCATAGAAACTTGCCAAAGAAAACTGAGTTGCAGGTTCTCGTTCTGTGTGGCAGGCTCTCCTTCATCTCCTTAGATGTCACCAGGGCTGCTCCCTTAAGACCACTGAAAATGTTATGAGCAGATGGGGAAGGACAAAATTAAGGCTAGTAAACTGACAGGTAAAGCTGGCCTATACTGCCTCCTGTTCCATGAAGAGAGGCAAGTCAGGAATTACCACAAGGGAAGTGATTACACAGGAAAATACAACGCATGGAGTGCTGTGGCAGAAATCCCAGGTGAAAACTTTGAAAAGATGTGCAACATCTCCTTCTCTCTCTGGACAGCAGCTCCCACTGAGAGCTGTCAGGACCAGCTCTAGACCTGAATTTAGCATCAAAAAAGTTCCTGGATAAATCCCATTCCCTTTCGAAGAGCCTCTGGATGTGCCTGTCACACAGCAATGGTACTGAGCAGCACCATGCTCCTCCTCCAATTACCTCTGCATCTTTGATTTGTTGAAGATCTATACGTGCTCAATCAAGCACAGTGCAAAATTGATCATTCCCAAAAGTCAATATGAAGATGAATTAAAAAAAAAAAAAGAACTGAAAGCTGGGACTAGCTTTCAAAAACTCTGAAAATTATTCAATGACTGTATGTCACACACCTTCAGGTCTCAGTGTGTGAGGTATCTTTGCAGGAACCTGGAAAGCATAGTTGACTAGGGATGTGTGCCACAATGAAAGTCCACTTAAAATAAAGTGGAGTAACGGGGCATTCTAATAATAAAAGACAGTGTTGAACAGGATCCACGGGGAGAAATAAAGGGAAAAGATGAGATTTGTCAGGTGCAGGTTTCAACATCACGAATGCAAAGCTCTCCTGGGAAGAACAAAGCCATAAAGGGAGATAGAGGGGGAAGTGACCACAGAAATAGAAGAAAGTGATTGAAATTGTGGAGAAATGCCAGGCAGATGTCAAAGGGGTGGAAAGTTTGCTTCTTAGACAATATGAGCAGGGCTTAACAGCATGGATAAAGGACACATTCCACTCCAGTAAAAGAAATATTCACATGAGAGTCATGCAGATTGAAACATTAACTTCAGCATCAATCTTCCTACAGTGTTCATTTTTGTGCCCACATCCATCACAACGGGAATCCTCAGAGTAGGGTTGTACGACAGTGACAGCACATATCCTGTCTGGGAAACAGTAAGGAGCTCAGAATTATTGTGCTGCTCAGCAACACCCCCACAGTTAGTGGGAACTGAGTGCTGTTTCACTCTTCAGTCACTCTCTTCACATCTTTATGCAACATGTTATTTCCTTGCGCAGCGAGCTGCAGGACATGGCAACGCATCATACACTAAAACACATTACTGTAAATTACAAGCTGTTATTATAAAGAAAATCATATTCTGCTCACGCTGGGTCGCCAGTGCTGTGCTGAGGGGAGCTGCGTGGGAGCAGGTGGCTTACCTCTGGACGGGCAGAACCCGTACCGCTGGTCCGCGTCGTAGTCGGCGGTGGTGGCACACCAGAGCCAGCCGTCCGTGCGGCCCGCGGCCGTGCACGCCGCCCACCACCGCTGCTGGTACATGAAAGGGAAGACACACGGGGCCCCAAAAGCGTTTCCCAGCAGCGTGAAGGTCTCTGAGAAGACAAAATGATAACGTGAATATAAAAAAAACCCAAATGGATGTACACTAGGGAAAAAGTAAAGCCTGTGGTGGAATTGCATCTCAAAGTGCTTTCCATGGTTCCTGCCCCATAATCACAAAAAAAATTATTTCAACACTTTTTCAGACTTAAGCTGCTGACATATGTTTTAGAGCAGTGCTATTCTGATGTAAAGTAATATATCATAGATGAGGTCTACAATTAAATTTCTGTCCAAGATAGTTTTACAATATTAAAAAGGCTCCAGAGCTCTACCCTAAGATACTTCTATTTCAAACAATGTTAAGATTTATATAACTATTGCAAGAGCAGGAACTAATATTTATAAGTCTTGATTCCTGGAAAAAAGTAAACATATATTAGATTAAACTCTCCGGTTTTATTCCAGTGACCATTTAATTGTCTCATACAGTGAAGCAGCTTCACATGCAAAGCTAAGAGTTCAGTGTTCAAATATCCTGTGAGGTGGCTTTTAAGCATTCATTCTGGATGTGGGAAAGCCATTCAGAACAATCAGACTTCAGCTAATCAAAAAAATAATTGCACTGGTGACTATAATTATTCCATGAGCATCCTCATCTGCTGAGTCAAAAAAGCCATGCCTCCTCCACTTAAATCAGTACTTTCAGACCTTTCTCAACTCACTCGTACTGTGCTTCTTTCGTGGGGATGTAATTTCATACCTCTGTGATTGTATAAGAAACTTATCAGTGTTTATGTGCTCTCTTAATAATGTAGTGACACAGTACGGTGAGCAATAGTGACTTTAGAGAATACTTATACATATTATAAGAGTAAGTATATACATATACACTAATATGTATTTATAAATATATAGAGAGTATGTGTAATACTTACAATACTTGAAATACTATCGTACTATATTACATAGACTAAAAAAGCATGTGTGTGTGTATAATACATGCTTGGACATAAATATAACACTAAATTCAAGGTTAAGTACCTCAGTGCATGGATTTTCTTAAACTCTGGTGGTCACTGAGGGAGCCAGAATAGTCAGAGCAAAAGATCCTAAACACTCTAACACTCACAAAGGAATTAATGCAAAGGATGAAAGAATCAATTTTCTGTACCTTCATATCCCTGGGAACATAAAACATCCATGGCCCCATAGATATTCCATTTACTCTTTGCACTCAGCTCCTTCTTTATCAAAACGTCATCATGCTCTTCATTGCCAGGACTGAAAAACAAATCTTCTCCTCGGATTGCAAGGAGGCTTTCATTTCTGCATTCCCACCACTGGAGCTCACTTTTTTGGTTACAGGGATACAGGGTGACCATGGCCTGATCCTTCTTCAGTGGCACCCCCAGGCATAGTTTCAGTTTCACACTCATAAGCTGATGATCTGTGATCCACCTGAATTTTTGTGATTCATTGTCTTGATTGCAAGTGGCAGTTCTAACTGACTGTGCAATAGATGCCTCAAGACAGAGCCTGTTGACTTTATTATACAGTAAAAATGTTTCAATGTCTGTAAGACAAAACAACATACAGCAAATAGGTTATATAGAATATATGTATAGTGGATACATGATATGATTCTGATTCCCATTCACACGAACAAGAAGTCATTGCATTCATATGAGATAAAATCATTAAATTTTTCAACAGGCTCCAGAGCAACATCAATTCTACTTATTAAAAACAAAGTAGGCAATAGAAAATGTATGTCATGATTTTACATCACCAGACTGTGGATCAGTGGTGAGCAGCAGCAGCAGCAGAGCTGAGCACAGCTTGTTGGATGATTTTACGTCACTCGTGTGAACTCCCTCAACGACACTGCTGCTACCATTACCTTGTTCCAGTCTATCTTCAGATGTGTGGCCTTGTAGACCTCTGACCTCTACAAACTTTTCTCACCCTGCCAGATCTTACAGGTCTCCTAGTGGGTACACAGCCATCTTTGCTAAGCCATTAGCATCCCCACTCCCAATTCCTTTCCTTTCCTTTCCTTTCCTTTCCTTTCCTTTCCTTTCCTTTCCTTTCCTTTCCTTTCCTTTCCTTTCCTTTCCTTTCCTTTCCTTTCCTTTCCTTTCCTTTCCTTTCCTTTCCTTTCCTTCATATAAATGTGAGCAAACCAGCCTGGGCTTCTTGGGGGTTACTCTGGGCTCCTTGGCCTTGCTGACCTACAAGATCTGCCATCCCTACTATGAGCCACTGAATATAAAACTAGGAATGACTTTGGGAAGCCAATCGCAGCCTGAGAAAGTAGCAAGGACCGGGGAGTAGTAGCATCTGACACGTGCTAGTGTGTGAAGGCTGGTGGAAGTTAGAAGGTACACCTGCACCAGAAATTGGATCCCTGGCTCTCAGGAAGTTTGTCTGATCATGCCTAAAGTGTTGGCTTTAAGGTAAGGTAGAAGTAGGGGAACTAATTTTAGTCCCACAGTGAGTTTATCAGCAGCAGTTGAGAGTAATGCCTATGAATTTGCTCTGCTGCTTTGTCTTGTACTTCGTGACCCATCCAGTTGTATTTCTTGCCAAAGCTTGTGGGATTCATAGCCAGTTTTGGTCCCTGATACATGTCTTGATCAATAGGTATCATATTTAATAAAAATGTATTTAAGAGGTTAAAGACATTTCCTTACAAAGCTTGCAAAAAATTGAAATCAATGTAATTGATAATATACAGTACTCTGAAAATAATTATTCTGGCCTGCAGCGAGACCACGGTGATTGAAAAAACACCATATACTCTGAGACAACCTGTGGCAGTTTTCCTCAGGAGTTAGAAAGGTGAAAGGATTTAACCTTAAACATTCAGGTCTGCAGAAGCCACCTGTTTAGTACCTACAAGAGAAGTGCAGCTAAAAGGACAGCAGTAGTGTTGTTACTGTAATTCCATAAAATATTTCCTAAACTTAATACAATTTTATTTTAAAAAAAATTATTCCCTCCACTTTATCAATGCCAGTGAATTCAATGAGTCTGTTCAAAACAATGAATAAAACCCCCTTTACAGCCATCATCTGTGAATATCTTAATGTCCTACAAATATTTCCACATATCACCACTCCTGGAGATTTTCCCTGCCCGATTTTGTAAACCATTACCCAGACATCAACAGCTCAAAAATCGGAACCCAGAAGTAAAGAATTAGATAAATTTTTAAAAAGGCATTTAAACATATCTCATTATTTTCTCAGGTCTGATCTTCTGGGGTTATTGAAATAATAGTGCCCTATGTATGAATAAAGCCGTTAAGAACTGAGTCTCTGCTTTGTTCTCTAACCGTTTCTTTTTTTCTGTGAGATCGTTCCGCTGCCTCTTGCCTGCCATTAAGAGGCTCCCCATCCCCAAACTAATAATGTACACATTGGCAGTGCCACAGAACCACAATCACCCAGAAAAGCCAGAGGATTGGAAGCACTTTGATGAGAACCTTCGCAGGAAGCAAGCAGGAGGCACTTACCCGCCAGCTGCGAAGCACTGTGAACAAGAGCGAGAACAAGCAAGAACCCGAAGAACATAATTGTAAATGCTGTTTCCTTTTCTTCCCTTCAGCAAAACCTGGATGGTGAGAGTTGCTGGCAATAAAGTCCTGCTGAAGAGAGGACAGCAGCCGGTCCTCCTCAGTTTTGCAGGCTGGATGGTTGGGTAAAAAGCTTGGAGTGCTAAATAAGGAAACATTCTGTCACATGCCACATTTCTCAAAAACAAGACCACACGGCACAAATTTTACCCTCAAAAAAGAATGACTTCTAACTGAGGGCAAAACATACTTCCTTAGGAAAGCAGGTGGTATAAAAAAGTTTATATCTCACCACATTCCCACTGTTCTGTTGAGGAGACGTGTGGAGCTCATGGGATCAAATCAACAACAAAATACTAAAGACAGAAATTCAGCCTTAGCTTTTAAATCTTACATCTAACCTATGCAGAATAAAAAATTCCAGCAGGAGAACACAGGAGTCTCCTATTTTCGTCTGTGAGATGAGACAGAAGTGAATTTTAGAAGATTTAAGCGAAATTCATTCTGCAGGACATTAGAAAAATTTCTGCCTTTCTACAGGAGTTTGCCATTATCCTACATTTCTACATAAATGCAACTAGAAAACAAGCATCCAAAACTATTTGAAAAATGGCTCCTTGTAGAAACAATGCTTCTTTTTCTTGTGAAGCAGGTAAATCTTGTTTGAGAGCCATAAGAAAAGTCAGTCGCAATTTCAAGAAACACCACATATTGCTTTTTACACAGATCAAGATCCTACCCAGGGCCAGCACTCAGCACTTTGGTTTCCAAACTTAAAGATGGAAACTTGAGAAAAACAGCACTACTAACACTCCTTTCCTGACCACTACAATGTGTCCCTATAACAGTGTAAAGACCTGACTTTATCACAGCAGAGTTTAACAATGGAAATATTTTGTTATCTTTAGAAAAACTTCTAAATGGAAAAAACCAGTTCATGATGTGAAAATATCATTTGAAGTGTTGTAACATATTTGATTGGCACTTATAGCAAAAATATGATATCAAGAAAATTTGTCATCCTCTACTGTTTTTTTCCAAGATAACTGCATTTCCAAAATATAGGATTTGATTTTGCTTGCCTGCTCAGTAGAAATACAGTGCAAGAAAGAGGGTTAATTCCCTGAGAAAATATATAGGATTAAAATAAAAGGAAGAACTTGAATTGTGAAATAAGAAATTACGAGGAAATACAAGGTACAGATGTCAGGGCAAAGTTAACTAAATTTTCTTTTTCAGATGATGACAAAATGTACTAACAACAAGAATAAAGTCAACCACTTATTTTGGAAAATACATTTTTTCTAAAAACATATTTTTTTTAATCTGTTGCTAAAGATCTTGTCTAGAAAGAGCAAGTTTTCTTTGGCCTTAACTGATCTGCCTTACACTGACAGTATTTCCTTACAGCATGTGACCTGTTTCTATAAAAGATACATTGCATTTATATTGTCAGGGATTTTAACAGCCTTGTTTTATTCTGGAGCCTGTGCAACATGAGGCCAAGAGAAATTCCATTTTCTTCTCAGTTGGACATTTTGCAATAACAAAGAGATAAAAAGGAAAGGATCCATTTTCTTGGTTTGACCTCAAGTCACACCAGAGCCAGCTGCAGCTTGGCAGTAAAGCAAACATTGGTTTCCCTTCAGCCAGGTTTCAGATGGGTCTTAGGGCTAAAAATCTGAACAATTGCACAGCATCCTTGATACTCCAAACACACCTGGTGTGCTTGCAGCACTCCCCCTACTCCCAGTACTGTGAATTATGGGGTGCTGTGCTGGTTCCCACAAAGAGGTACCTGCTCAAGGCTGCGGAAATCCTTGAGGACAGACTCCAAGGAAGAGCCAAGTTAGAACAGCCAACATCACGATGTCCCTTGCACCTGACACGTGCCTCGGGGAGCACCGGGTAGGAGGTGGCACTGCCCTCTTGCTCCTTTGCACTTGTGAAATTTGGCAATGCCAGGCACCTGCCTCTAGCCACTGCTCACAGGTGAATCTCAGCACAAGCTGCATCCAGCCGTGAAGTGCAGGTTGGCCAGTCCCAATCTGGATGGTCAGAAATTGGGCTAACAACAAAGTTGTACTCCCTGGCAGGAATTTAGACAATTCTTTGTTACTTCCAATTTAATTGCTATGCCAACATCCCAAACACTAGTCTCTTATAGACAGTACTGATGTAATAAAAGCTGACCTGTTAAGGATTCCCTGGAAATCCCACCAAGTTCATTAAACTTCTACTCTCTCAAAGATTAAGGGGAAAAGCACAATCTCAACAGCACCTGATACCCACCTGTCTGATGGGTCTGCATGGATAGGAGGTGGGAGGCAACATGCCGTGGTGGCTTTGCAGGTGATAATTTGCCAGTTACTGGTGCCAGGTGCTCACAGACTGCTGCAGTGGCATAGAAAGGCCCATAGAGTGTTTCGGAATCTCTTCCAAGCGAAGATCTGCTCTGATGAAAAGGCAGCTATGGGCAGTGTGAGCGTGCCCCACGCAGCAGCTGCAGTGTCTGAGAGCAGCCGAGGCACTCCTGCACTCCTGCACCTGCAGACCAGCCCCAGCCACGGGGGCTCATTGCAAGGTCATTGCTCTCGCACGTTATGGCATCAATTGGTCTTGCTTTGCCTAATTTCCTTGAATATTTTGATGAGCCTGCTGTTTTTCTGGTCAGATGTGAAAAGCAAGGGGGATAGGTACTCTTTGCCGTAATCTTTCATAATCCTTCTCATTCAGGCTGATAAAGGCAACAGTTTAAAGTTGTTCTGACAAGGTCAGACAAATGAAATCCACACAGATCAAAATAAGAACTAATTTAGGGAAATAAACCATAAGAGTGAAAGTACTGTGGCTATTACATTAATTTGCTTGACTTCTGTACATACCTAGTGAAAGCAACCACAAAGCATGTAGTAATTAAGTGGAAATATTTTTATTTTTCACCATCTTACTCTGATTTGATTGGTAACAGACTAAACAAATTTCCCCAAGCAGAACCTATTTTTCTTGTGGCAGTAACTGGTGGGTGATGTCTCCCTGTCCTTATCTCAACCCAGGAGCCTTTTGTGGTATAAGTGTCAATAATGTTAACTTGAGAAAGAACAGCAAGGAAAGGATGTGTGCTGGAATTAAATCAGGTTTGCCTTATGGGCTTATATTCAGACTGAAGTTCTGAAAAATTTCATGCAGCATGTTAAATCATTAATGTTATCTCCTGGAAAGCATGTAAGTTGCGTAACATCTTAGAATGTTAAACGTGCTTAAATCATATTTAGCAATAAATAAAATTTTCTTAATTTTTGGAAGGTTGTGGATCACATAATTAAATTAAAAGATCATGAAATATACCGTTGACCACAGGGGCCACATTTAAGGGATGGCAGAGTCCCCACCTAGGAGACTGCACCCAAGGGTGCACGTCACAGCCGCAGATGTTGCAGGGGCCTGCCTGACAACACAAGCATCTGAACCTCAGTATTTTGGCTGAGGCACAGCAGTCAAACACATGTTTCATGGGTGCTGGCTTACAGATGAACTCATCAACCTTTTGTACTACCCTTTACCTGCTTCTTGTTAACTGAGCCTCAGCAACCATTGGAAATAATCAACATGCATTTTTGGACTATTGTTTAAATAATGGATAGTGTAAGAAAAAAATAATTAGTCCACTCATACTTCCTGGATAACAGTATTGAGTTTTAAAAATAACTGGGAAAATGGCTGTTGTTTATATTATCGCTCTGATTAGTCTTTGTTTTCTTCCTTTACTTTATCACTGTTTCCTTTCTTATAAAAAAAAGTGTATACCACTTTCCCATGGGCAAACACTTCAAGGAGTATCAGGACAATGCTTTTAGTCATATGGTTTAGTGTTAGGGTGTCCTGTGAAGAACAGGAAATTGTCCTTGATGATCTTTATGGGTCTTTTCCAACTGAAGGTGTTCTATGATTCTGTGATAATTTTTAAAAGATTTTTAATCCTTTTCTTTTTGTAAAATTCCCTCCCAAATATAAATGCTACATTTGACTTGAATACCTTAAAGAAACATGCTGAAGCAGGAAAGTTGGCAGAAAAATGTATTTAAAACATTTTATTCCCCCACTACTTGTGGATTGGTGACGTCCAGAACATGATTTTAAATATGGGTAACAAGGGTGTGTGAAAAATTCCATATCTGAAAAATGTCCTAATGCCCAGTACAGACTCATGGCCTGACCTATCTGTCAGTCTCTATGAGGGGGAGTGACTGAAGTTTCTTTGCATCTACTGGCAAAGTAGACACTGGAGTTGTTCGCCTCCTCACAAACCTTCCAAATACAATTGTATCAAACCTATTTTCTGAAAGAGGAAGGAAATTTCATAATTAACAGCACAGAAGGAGATAGAGAGAGCAGACATTCACATGGACTGTTACCAAAGGAATCTCTTAGCTACAAAACTATAAAAAAGTCTGTAGGGCTTGGTTTCTTTTTTTTTTCCCTCTAGTAAGTTGCACACATTAGTTCAAATAAAACAGCAAGAGGAGTTCTGTAAATAGCTGTAGGGGCTGGCTTTAATCTGAAATAGTTTCCAGATTTCCTTGTTATAAAGGGCATCTAAATCTCACAGTTCTTCCAGGCATAGTCTAAGCATTGTAATACCACTGCAGTGCACTTTCTTCTTTTTTACTTCTGTCATTTGAATCACTTTGTTTTCCATAGGAGCAGAAAGTGATTTGCCTAAGGCTCAGCCATCAGGTCAGTTTACCTACTTCTTAGGACTGTCTAATGCTGAAACTATCACCTTACTTAGCCTGAACATGCCCTGGGCACACTAAGCTTGTCACACCATTCATGCAGAATTGCCTTCTTTGGACAGAAAGGCACCAATCCCTTCCCAAAATAATCCATGTTTAGGAAGACAGTCATCTGAGCTTATAAAGAGCAACAAGGGTGATGGTCCTGAATGGGATTTATAGTTCAGATCCCATTTTCAGGACAAGTTTTGTTTGCCTAGTTAGTGCTGACAGTGCAAACTACACGTGCTGCAGGGAGCCAAGCAGGCATGCACTAGCCCAGCCACCAGCCACGGGCATCCAGCGAGCCCAGCCACCCCTGACTCTTCTCTCTTTGTCTGACCTGCTCCTTGCTGTATGGACACAAGGAGAAGGGTGGGGAATGATCTCACCTGAGGCAAACCAGGCACCACATTCAGGAATTCTGATACGTTTAGATTCAGCTTCCTTACCCATACCTTGACTGTTGTGAACAGGACAGTCAGTAAACTGCAGCCACTGCTAGCACTGTGTAACCACCTTAAAAAATACTCCATCAGACCAGAGCACTACCCAAACCACTCCTGATTTTGAACACATGCAGGAACAAAAAAAAAAATTAAAGGTGACTGTATCTGTTCCCAGCTCTGCCCTTGTGCAATGTATCAGGTGCTCTTTCCAGTCAAACCATATATCCTCTAATTTTTGCATCTGCCCAAAATTATGGTGTCGTGAAGTCCGTATGACATCTAGAAAAATGTTTCCAGTTCTTCAGATACAAGATCTTGTGTCATGGTACACTGCACTAGAAACTGCTAGGATGATCTGAACTGCCTCTAGAAAGCTGGGGAGCCTTGGTCAAAGCTTCAAATTCAAGTCAGAGCCAGCTCCCAACTAAAGGACTATCCAGGGCCACATTCCCTGCAGCCAATGCCATGATTTTTTCAGTCACCACTTTTCTCTAAATATTCATCTAAATAGGCACTTCATCCATCAAAGTACATTTTTTTTGGATGCTGTTCATATCACTGCATGTACAGAGTACCCTTAATTTAGCTAATTTTCCATTTTATGAAGCCAATGTGCATTTAAAATGAGCTGGGGCTCCTGCCCACATTTTCAACAATCTCACACTTTTACTTGGCAGCATCATAGTCTATCACACTTAAGTCTGTTCTGGAAAGCTTCAGTGCAGAATACATTTTTCTTCTCATTTTACATGAGGCAGTGTCACTGCATGCATGAGCTTAATGCGTCATACCAAAACATAGCATGCACTGTTTAAAGCCTGCTCTTCATTTACACAGCATTTTTTCAGACACTTCATTAGGAGGCATGTAAACAATAGAAGATAAGGAAATATTTGCAAGATTGTTTCCTATACCACGAGCATTGATTACTTTACACAAATTGTGCCCAACTCTGCATAAAACAACAGGATAGATTAAAGTTGAAAACCTAATGTGATGTTTGGGCTGCAAGACAACCCCTTTTAAAAATTTTTTTTAAGCAGATGAATTTGATTATTTTTAATTCTTAGAGACAAGTTGTAATACTTGGAGAAATTTGCAATTCTCAGTAAACACTGGGGGAAGCTAGGCAAGGTTTGAACGTATCAAAACACCAAGGAATTATAAACCAGGCAGATTAACTTGAATTCCTGGAAAAGTAGTAGAAAAATCAGGGCTGATTGCTAATAATGACACGATGACTAGATAATAAGGAATCATAGTCCCAAAAAAAGAATAGTAATTAGTAGCTTATTTTGAGTTGGTAGGTGTACTGGCAAGGGTTTTATGGAAAGATTTGGCACAATTCTGTATGTTAACAGCTCAAATAATGGGAAAGTGTACTTAAATTATATAAGCTTTATGTCGTGGTTTAAGCCCAGCTGGTAACTAGGCACCACCAATTAATTTAAATTAAATATTACTCAGGAAAATGCAATACTGCAGGGCTGTCTACTCAGTAAATGAGTGTAGGAATGTGTCCTTCACCCATGACAGTGAACACTTCCCCAAAGGGATTTCTAGGTCCAGTTTGGAATGTCCAGCATTCCAGGGACTGTTCCTATGAAGCAGGTTGAACAGTCATTGCCAGCCTGTTCCGGAGCAACAGGAGCTTATTACTGGGCCACTCTAGCCCAGCTGTCCTGAGGAGCCAGCGACACTGCAAAGCACTCCAGCATTATTAGTACAGAAGCTTTGACAAGGCTGCCCAGGAGACAGGTGAAATCACCATTGCTGTTGGAGACTTTAAAAGAGGTGTTGGATCTTTCAGCAGCTTATCAGTTTTAGCTGACTCTGCTTTTGGGCAGGATCTTTTCAGTTCCCTATTTCTATTATGTATATGATTATAGGTTCCTATTCACAGGATGTATATAATTCTAAGAACTTAAGCTTTAAATTACATCATGCCTTCTATTGTTTGCTTTAGCATTTGAAAAAAGAAATTGCATTCACTCTTCTCTTTCAGTGGCATTCAGAACCACAGAGAACATGCTTATTCAAATATCTTCAAAATCCCTCCTAAATTGAAAATAAGGTATTTTGAGGCTTAAAAATATGAAGTGGCACATTGTTTCACGATACAGTTAGTATGGCATGGGAGTGACACATTCCAGTAAGATAACACACTGTGTCTGTGTACTGAAGATTTATATAATGTTTGTTTTTATAAGACAATGAAGAAAAATTCAAGGTAAGAACTTCATACTTACAGCACGACAACAGATTGGCACAATGCTGTGTGTTAGGAATTATAATTGTTATTTTTGTAATTGCCTTGCTGAACCTCACATTTTGAGTATCTCTGAGAAAGGATGCTTTCATTTGTGGCGTCATCACCAACATTTCTGCACACACCAGGTGAAGCATCTTCTGTGCTTTTCTCTCCTCTTCTGCCTCTGTCTATTCACACAGACAGGAGTGATATGAAAGAAGAGGCTGGATCCATGGGTGCTCCTCCATGGCAATTTGCTTTTGCAGAGAGCAGTGAGTAGTGGGCACTCATTGGGGGACCCTGCACATCAGTCTCATCATGAATAGATTGAGGAAAACAGGCAATTTCAGGGGTTAAGGTACTAACAAGAAGAAGAGTACTGAGAGGCAGATAGAAGTCTTGGAAGAGAATGTGATACTGGGAGACAATATAAGTGACTGCAGGATGACAAACAGGTACCCACCGCCACTCAGAAATATGAAGACAAGGAAAATAGTTGCTTTTAGCTCCTATTTCATGACTTTCTTTCCACAATTTATTTCTTTGGATTGTTTGATTGTTGTGGTTTTATTTCACACTTACAATATAATTAATTTCCTGAAGAATTGGAACCCGAATTCTTGAAACCTCACATCTGGTTTGGACCTTGATTTGGAATGCAGCTTTTACAACCTACTGGAAGCACTCATCTACTTGACCATGGGAGTTGAATATATGAGAGCATCAACCCAGCTTTCCAAGTGGGTTAATGTAGTAATCACAGCCACAGGAAGAGGCTCAGGGTGAGTATCTGATATAAGACATTGTCCAAAGAAAGGGCCAGTGAACTACAATGAATAAAGCTACACGCATTTTTAAATTAATATTGTTTTATAAGCATCTCTCTCAGTTTTTAAACAAACAAAACAAAAATCTGTATTAAATACTTGGTAGAAAGTTTATTTGACAATGGTGCCAAAAGGTAACCCTCTATTTGTGGTACTCTGATGACAAGCCTAGCACTCACCCATGCCCTGAACAATCTGGCTGCGATGCCAGGCACAGTTTCACAGCCAAGCTGCTCTGAGCAAAATGTCACACAGCAATTGGGGAATCCGGACTTGCACATCTGTAGTCTTGTTAAGGACTCCACTCAGTGGTAAATAAAAGATGCTGCATCTCTAAAGTGCAGCAGCATGTCAGGGAAGCTGCTTGGGGTCCCCATGCCAGAGCCATCGACCCAAGCTGGCCTGGGATCGCCTCACTGCTGTTTGCAACCAAAGCCTTGTGGCCAGGCTGACCTGCTCCAAAGAGCAACAAAGGTGCCAGAGATCCTCGTGTGCTGTCCTTGCACCTGCTCTGCCTCTGAAGAGGGCTGGGAATGTCCGTGACTGGTTTCGTGGGCATATCAGAGCTACAGCAAAATCACTCACTCACTAATGAAGAGCAGACAGACAGCTTTCCCTGACCACAGTAAAAATCATGAGAATATTTCAAAGCATAGAGTAAGGAATTCCTATCTTTCACTACCATCTCTGTCCCTATTTCAGCAATTGCAGGACTTTTCCTAAAGCATTACCTGTGATACAGAACTTTTAGTTCATGTTGTCTACAGACTAATTCACAAAATAGGCTGGCTCTTCCAAATTTCTTTCATTTTTACTCTTTATCAGTAACTGTACTTATTATTCACACCAACATAAATGTGGCTTTTCATTTCAGGCATTTTTACACAAGAAAATGTATGTGGACTCTTTTCACCACTGTTTAGAAGATGTCCAATACTGCAGTTTCTGGGCATGTACACTTCCTGATGAAGTTCAAATAGTGGGGCACAGAGTTGCAGCAGGAAGTATCCAAAGACTAAAATGTAGAATGAACTTCATAAAGAATATACAGTAACTGGCTCCAGAAATTAAATGCAAAATTGAAGATTCTGAAGTAAGGAAAGACTGACCAGAGAAAACTTCTTTTAATGAAAGTGATAGTGAAAAATACACACACATTGCTCTTCATGGAAAGGAGTGAATCTACATTCTAGTCCTCTGAACAAAATCATAACAGTCTACCACTAGGTTATTTACAAAAAAGAAGTGTATTGTTCTTCAGAGATGTTTCTTTTAGAAGTCATCAGTAGAAAAACTATGAGCCAAGCTGTGTTGGCATGAGAACAAGAGTAGGATGTCATGTTATGTTGAACACACTAAATGTGAGAACAGGCAGAAACCATTTACAAAATTCACTCTGAATGACACTTTAGTTGTCTGAACTGTCAAACACCATATGAATAATTGAGGAAAAAACCAACTTATGAATATTTGGAGTTATAAGAAAATACCAAATTTCTGAAATTGAAGTTATTATAGTAGCCAATGCAGTTTTAGTCAAATTATTATAATGCACAAGAAACAAAATTGTTAAAGGAAGAAAATTCATAGACTGCGGTTTTCTCTTGTGAGTCTTTAGGTGAATGCAAATGGCTTTCAAGCAAAATTTAAGGATTTCCTTCCTTTTTATATTGCTTCCTCATTTGTTTAAAATCCCTTCCCAATTTGTGTCACTATGCTAAGTTTCTATATAATTGAATTTCACATATTCAGTGAAGTAATTATAACGTAGCCATTTCTTTGTGGCACAATCAATTCCCTTTCATTTGCAATCCAACTAAGAATGAACAGTTTCACTGTTATGTGCATTAAACAAACCTGCTCGGGGAAATAAAGAGTCAAGGAGATAAATGGTCTCTTCTTTTCCAGACTTTTGTTACCTTTGCAACATGTGGAGATTGCACATTTCTAATTTCCCATTTCCTGTTAAAATTTTGTTGCAAACAGATCTAACTCTGAATAGATGCTAAATTTTGTGCACTTTAAAAATAATAAGTCAATGTACACAGCAAACTGTGCCTTTGACAGAAGCTTACCTTCAAAAGCAGCCTGACAAGCGTGACCATCTCATGTAGTAGATCTGAAATGAAAAGTATTATTACTAGGAGAAAAGGCTGCTGTTCCCAGTGGCCAGAAAAAAAAACTTCTTGAAACATGGGGTGGAGGAGAAATCCTTGGGCAGATGGGAGATGCATAATCAAGCCTCATTTTTAATATTCCATTTGCCCTTTGACAGGTTATTCACCCCCCCTCACTCCCCTCACTAATTACAGGCCAGTATACCTTTTCTTTTGCCTGTTCTTGCTTCCCAACACACACTGAGAGTTAACCCCACAGTGACCACATCCAGCAGGTTGAAATATCAGCATCTTTTCTTCAAACTGAACATGTTCCAGAGGGAACGAACACCAGGGGGTGTTTGTTCTCTAACAAGTTGTTTAAAAACAAATGTCTCCACTGTTCGCAGTATCTTTGCAGAGAAAGTGCTTGCTGTAAGCTTTCTCTCAGTGGCTTCTTGGGTTGCAAAACAGCCCACACAGTTCCTCTGTAGCACTCTAGCAGAAACCTCTTCCTTTCCATTGCCCCAGAGGCTTCCCCACAGGTCCACTTTCTGTTCCTCATAGGAAAACCCCGGGCTCCCTCCCATCCTCCGCACTGTAGCACGATGCTCTGAAGCATCACCCCCATCCTGTGCACATTCACCACTCTGAAGAAAGAAACCATCTCATCTTTCTAGACGGGTCTGCCCTGTGAAAGACATCAGGGCAAGGTGGAGAGGCAGCCTGCCTTCATCCCTGATCCCCAGCTGTGGCCTTTCCAAAGAACACAAGAATACCCAGGCAAATCGGAACAAACATACAAATATCTGACATGCTCCAGCCCTTCCCCATCCACACACACTCTCTCTTTCCTGGTCTGAGTGGTGATCCTGAGGCTACAGTTCACTTCAGGTACTTCAGCTTTTTTCCTCCATTCTCATATGCAAGGCATATTCAACCCTCTATTCCTTCCCCACAGCCAGGAGTCCTATCCTCCTGCATTTCTCCCGGCAGCATCTGCATTTCCCAGACCTCTGCTTTGCCATGCTCAGCCTTGCCTGTCTCTCCTAGGGATGGTCATCACTTCTGGCTCAACTCAAGGTCCTCTATTTCTACTTTGACCTTTACCTTCAACCTCCCTTTTTGGACACTTAGCATTGTACTTTTGTTTGCCATCCTATTACCAACCTCAGTCAATATTTCACACTGCATAAACCCTTATTCCTCCAATTACCGAATATTATTCCCTTCTATGTCTAGAACTTCTGTGACATCATTTGCCTCTTCTGGTGGACCACAAAACAACTGCAAGTCCTCCATATATATTCCTGATCATCAACGATAAAGCAAAATTTTGTCAGTCAGTTCTAAAAGTTGGTGAGATGGATTTCATCTAGATGTCTAGATCAAGAGTCTGGGTAAAAAGCCAGTATAATGGTTGCACTGTATGCATTCTCCAGAAATGAGAGCAAATATTTCCTCAGAGGAACCAGAACCACTAACCACATCCTTAAAACACTAACCAAATCCTTCAAAAGGTTATATAACAGAGAGTGAATAGTTGTGCAAAGCAAAAACTTGTGCCCAGAAAGCTGGATATGTCAGATAAGGACACAGCTGACATGAGACAAAATGAACACTAACTCTTCCTCTATCCGGATACAGTGACATCAGAACAACTTTGTGCTTATGGAGCAGTTTACACCTTTCCTATTGACCCCGGAAAATCTGGCTCTTGCCCATTGGAATCTGGCCTGAAGGCACTAGCTCATTTCACAACTATCTATCTATTCTCTTTGTATTTATAGAACTTCCTTACATTTTGTTCCAAATTACTCTTCACTTCCTTTTTCAGTCCGCTAGTTCCAGAAAATTAGATGACAAAGTAAAGACTTGTAGTTCAACAGCTTCTTTTTAGAATCCTGTTTAGCCAGGGCCCTGGATCTAATATGTACTGATACTGATATTAACAAACTTTCTCTGTAAACTGGTATTCTTTTGGAGGAGGAGGATGTTCCATTCTTCTTTGCACATCTGTCTGCCATGGCTCTGTCACTGTCTGACCTTACAGAAAGTTACAATGGTGAATTTTTCCACAGCTTTTCCTTCCTTAAAGGCAGTTACTACTTCTTACATTGTAATAAGTTCAAGTAGAGAATAAATTATATTTTCATCCTTATTTTAGGCTAGGGATATAATGAAAATAGTGGGAAAAGGCAGGACATTCTCTCTAAAATACCACCCTAATATACAGAAAGCAAGTGCAAGCAACTGAGAAAGTAGGTGTCAACATCTTGTCTGTGTGGAGAGGCATTTTACAAATGCTATTTTGTTGCATGTAAGACCAAATCCAGAATCTATATGGAAGCAGGACAAGTTAACAAATTATGTTTCCCACACTCCTGTTTACAGCAGTGTAACACTGAAGGTTCCTAGGCCTGGTAGAAAGATTGCTTTTACCACTAAATTTTAAGTGTCCAAGCATCTTGATGAGTATCTCTTTCCTACCTTCACACAAGTAGTCTTTAAACCAGGTACTGGATCTGTCTTATCTGATGAGCATTCTTGGAGCTGGTCTATTAGCTAGGATTTGGTGTGAAATAGTAGCAACAGCAGCTTTCCTTCAGAAATCTAGCTGCAGGAGACTAATTTGGAATTAAAAACCTGCAAGTAACCATTAAGTTTGAGAAGAAAATCCATCATATTAGATGTATGGAAAAACAGAGTTTCTTGTAAATTCCTATTTCATGGATAGGGAAGATATGCATATCATAAACTGTGTTTCTTAAAACATGTTCTTCTGTTTGTTGGGGGTTTTTTCTAACAAGCTGTTATTATGAATAGAATGAAACTCTTATAACAACAAGCAAGTAAATATTCACGTGGCACATTCACTTCACTCACAGAGTTCACTCACAGACAATCACCAGTATTGGTTGGAGCAATATCCTGAAACTAATCCCAGTTGTACACTCAGTTTCAAAGAACCATACTGGCACTCCAGGGAATTCTCAGGAGATGTCTGGAAAGTTCCTCAGAGGGTCTTACTCTTCATTACCAGACATCAGGCACTGCTGTCTCCAATATGATCCAAGTTACACAATCCTCTCTCAGCTGATGCTCGTGGGCACTAGAAACCCTGTACAGACCCAGTGAACTCTGGGTTCAGTTCTCACAAATGCAACAAGACTGCTAAAGCTTATCAGTCCTTGGAAACTTTCACTAATTAACTCATCATTAGGCAAATATTCTGGGTTTGGCCTATTGTTTTCTGGTAGCCACTTCTTTATCCAAAATCATGCATTCTGTGGAAGCAATTCAGACAAGCCAGACAGAAGAGTCCTTTATGGAAGGTATTGCAAGAGTGGATTAAATCTTTTTAATCTGCTCAGTGTTGCTAGGATCTCAGCTGAAATACCTTATCTACTGGTGCAGTGTGCTGTCAGAAGCACCCACATACCACAGCACGGGATCTAGAAGGGAACAGCAAGAAGGGATGAGAGATCTAGAAGATGTAGCCAGTGAAATGCAAAAGGAAGAGCTAGTGTTGCTATCAGCAAATATTGAGAGGAGATATGTAAGAGATATCAATATATAAAATCTATCTCAGAAGCTACTAGAGCAGAACAGCACATAAGTAGTCTTAAATTACAACACTTTCATTAGACAATTATTAGGGTAAACCTTCAAATGTTATGGATAAAGAAGCAATGAGACACAGTTTCACAGGTTGGTAAAGACCATTTAAGAACATGCTAGACTAGGAAAAGTGGATGCTCATTCGTGTATAAAAGATTAAGAGCCCCATCCCTTCTTCCTCTTTTTACTGTTATGATAAATTTTTACTGTTTAAGAAGAGACACACACTTTATTTAGAATCAGCCTTTTAATTCCCTTTTAGTGAACCAATGCAGAATAAAAACTTATTTACATGTATTTCATACACACACAAAATATTTTAACTTAAACACAATTAAAACCTGTCAAAAGATTAAAATATTAAAAAGTATCAAATTAAATAAGGACATCCACTGCACTAAGAGCTTTGAGCCATTTGGTTGTTTGCATTTGGCATAAAAGATGCTCAGAAAGTGAAAACGAAAAACACCTGTATGTGAGCCTATTTTAGGGTTTATGAAGCCTGAGAATATACAAGTTGACCAGTATGAGATGCAATGCCATCAGCTCCATCACGATGGAAATCTAAAATGAGACTCAAAGGTTTAAGACAGACTTGGACAGGGAGAATTTGGTTAGAAATTAGAAAAGACTTTCTAAAGATAAGTTTCATTAGGCTTTGAAAAAATGGCCTAAAAATTTATGAACTCTACACTGGCATTGGAGATATCAAGAATACATTTTATGTAAATGTTCAAGTGTGAATTAAGTATAATTTCTCTTTCCTTCCCACCCTTTTGCAGCATCCTTTGAGATCCCTATTTGACTGTTTAAATGATAAACCACTACTATTCACAATACATTCCCACCTCTCATCGTAGTTGATCTTTCAATGCATATGTTACAGAACTACGGCAGAAGAAATACAATTTACACTTTGCTTTCCATCAGTCATAAACAGAGGAGCAAATTATGTTAATTCTGATATTATGGGCAACACAAAGAGTTTCTCTGGTACCTCAGTAGCCAAAAGAAGACGTGGACCCACAGCACTGGAGCAGGTTTCCTGGCTGAGGCTGGGACCTGGTCTTGCTTCAAGCAGGGATCTGGACCAGGTGAGCTTGGACATCCTGTCCAACCTGTGCAATTCTGCCAGTCTGTGCTGGAGATCAACAGGACACTTTGAGGACACCTACAGGTCTGGATACACTTTTTGGAACAGGCCAAAGACCATATTCTTCACAACTGAATATGGTGAACACGGTTCTTGTGCCTAAAGATGATGCTGGACACGCGCAGAGACTGGAGCTGCCTGAGTGTTGGCTTACAGAACATAGGTCCAGGTCCATGTGAAAGCTCAACAACCCTTCCAGGTACCACAGTTTGTGAGCAGATCTCTGCATCTGCCTTACAAGTTTGCTTGTTCCTGCTAGTAGGGAAAGCAAGAAGCACCCCATGCAAAATTTAGTAGAATTTCCATAGGAGAAAATTGCTTTCCATAAGAATTCTTGTATGCCAACACTTTATTTTTTCAAAATCAAGCCCAAGATTACCCAGCCTATTAAATTGTTGCCTGCTCATTTTCTTCAATATTGGTCACAAGACAATTTGATTCATGAGTTCCAACGTCACCACGGTATATGGCATTGTCAAACCCAGATGTAAACATTTGTCGATCACGTCTTCTTTTATAGAAACAATACAGTGTGAGGCCAGTGCCAGCTAGCAGAAAGAAGATCAGTATAAAAATCATCCCACCTAAACCACTCGACGATGAAGCAGCAGCTTGGCTTATTGATCCTGTGGAAGGCAAAAGAGAACAATTGCTACAAATGCCCAAAGACAGCTGTTGCATACAACAAATATCTCCCTAAGCAACTGAGTTAAAACAAAAGTACTGAACAATCATAACAGCAGTTAAAATTGATGCACTTTCCAGGTAAATAATGCAAAATTCGGCTTAATCTTTTCTAAGGAGCATTATATTGTACTACATATACAACTTGTAAGGAAAAAAAAGAAGACATCCAGCTTGAGAGAAGTGCTCTCATTTTTTACAGATTTAAAATAAAACAATCGTGACAGCTAAATGGGTATTTAAATAAAAGTTACTGGAGGAAATTCCACTTGTAAATAATGAATGCCTATAAACCTCTTGAAATTTCTGCTTATTGGTCTTAAAAGAAACCAACTTACCATTATTGGCAGGTGAATCATGGGTTGGCTCAACTTCAGCAACTTTAAAATTAAAAAATAAATATATTATACAGTTTGAAAGCAACAGTTCAATGAAATAAATACTGCATATAAAATTTTTAATTTGTATTCATAACAACTTTTAAATAATCATACAATCATGGAATGGTTTGGATTGGAAAGAGCTTTAAAGATCATCTAGTTCCACCCCCCCTACCCTGGACAAGGACATCTTCCAGAGACCAAGTTGCTCACAAGTCCCTGTCCAATCTGGCCTTGAACATTTCCAGGGCTGGGTCATCCACAACTACTCTGGACAACCTGTTACATTTCCTCACCACATTCACAGTAAAGAATTTTCTCCTAATACATAATCTAAACCTACTCATCTTAATTTTAAAGGCCCTTGTCCTGTCACTACATGCCCTTGGAAGAAGTCCCTCTCCAGCTCTTTTGTGGGCCCCCATTAGGTACTGGAAAGTGCTATAAGGTCTCCCTGGAGTCTTCTGTACTCTGGACTAAACAATCCCAACTCTCCCTGCCTGTGCTCATATGGGAAGTACTCCAGCCCTCAGACCATCTTCATAGTCCTTCTCTGAACCCAGCTGACTAGGATATTTTAAAAGTAGTTTATTTCAAATGGTGTAAAAATAACCCAGTTGAGTCCTTCTTGTGCTGGCAGCCCCAGAGCTGAACAAAGTACGTGCACATGAAAAATACATGAAAGTATGTTTTGACAAATGAGACTGAATCCATCAAATATACTTGCTAAAAACACTTGTAAAAGAAGAAAACCCCAAGACTAACTGTCGTCTCACTATTCATTGCTTTGACCACCTTTTTTGTAAGGTAGATTGTGCTCAAAGTTTCTACTCTTCCACAGTGTAAAACCTAACACTTCCCACTAAAGAACTCCATTTTTTACACTTGCGAAAATGAAAAGCACAGTTGTACTTAATGGCATTTTATCTGTATTTTTAGGCAGATTCCTTTTCCTCCCTCCATTGCTTGGGGAGTATGATTCAGTTAATTGCTTGCAGGGCCGACTGGCCGGGCCCTACAAAGTTCACATATGACCCCACTGCCAGCCTGCCAACGTGTGAAGATCCACAGGCAGGGCTGGTTCTCCACTACATCAATTACATTTGTGTGGTGGATCTGTTTGCCAGGGCAAATGTGACCTATTTCGAGCTGTGCAAACACAGTTGGGTCTGTGCACATACAGTGACCCGTGACAGCTGCATGTGTGCAGATTGACATCCTTCATGTTTTATGCAGCACTGCTGTGCACACGAGCAGGACTCGCCCCAGCCTGTGACACTCAGATTTCTCACCAGTTGTCATCCAAAAAACCACAGGGCCACAAGTAACCATCAGAAATGAAGCATACCGTGCTGTTTGGTTGTCCTGGCATGTCTCACTATACCTCTGTCAACAGAGAAATGAATTGGGCCCCACTGCCCACCCTCAATGCTTTCTGCTTGCTCATCAGCAGATCCCAGCACACTTCACCGTGGTGGTACTGTCCCCATCAGCAGCACCTGCCTTCTCTCTGCAGGAGCTCAGTGACTTTGCACTGCTTCCCCTCAGCTTACCTATCGGGACAGCATCTGTCTTTCTTCTCATCACTCTCTGGTTTAATCATCTATTCATCATCTACTCTTCCTTGCACTCTAACCATAATGTCTATGAATGTGCTCTGCATTCTCAACAGATGATATGTCCTTCCCTACTCCAGGGTCCAGTAAATGCCCAGAAATCAGTGCTTTTAAACTGAGGGGAGGGAACAGCGACTCAGATTATTCTCCAACATTATTTCTCACCATTTTTAACAGAAATTACTCTTGGCTTTGATTCAGATGCACATGCATCAGCATCAATGTATAAAGTGTACCCAACACCTAAACACTGATGGCCTGATGTATATTAACCACTATTTTTAAAATAACCCAGTGCACAGAAATTCAGAACTTACTTTTGGGGATTTTGCAAATAAAATTCTGGTCAACAGAGCAGTAATAGGTCCTCCAGGTTCCGCTTGTGACATCCATGTCAACACAGTGTTCATCAAAAAGTACTGTAGGCTCTCCTTTGTCCCAGTTGACATATTCTACCGCACTTCTGTCCATCCATATCCATTCTCCTAAAATCAAATGTATTTCCTAGTGAGTGAATGAAGTAGAGAATAACTTCTAGTCCACTAGTCACAATGATGTACCAGATCAGATCTGGGATTTTTTAATTAATTAAATTGATATCACAGAGCACTTATTTCTCACTCTTTCAACAGCCAGAGCTATTCAGGTGGGAGTGTACCAAATGCAAATTCCCACAAAGTGAACTTCATTAGCGTTCACGGCTGTCAGTGACGTAAGGAAGACCTGTCCAGCTAGCCAGGGACCTTTAGCTGAAGCCTGCACCCAGGACTGTGCCTGGGAGGCTTAAGAAATCAGGGCAGCTGTACAACCCAGTATCAGCAGGGCAAGCATACAGAATGCTCAGGAGATTTTCTTTGTGAGTGTATTCAAGATCAGCGAATAACTACTTTATTAGAGCGGGATTATTTAATTATCTTTTCAAATTGAATTAGCTCTCTCTTTAATCATCTTGTCTCCTGCTGACTGTCAAGCATCTCCCATCAAGTAGCAATAATAAACATCTTCTCTCCTTCAAGGTGTGCTTTCCTGGCAGCATATCCTGGTATATCCAGCTGGCTCAGTGCCACTTCCTCTGTCCCTCCCCTGCAGCTGCAATTCCCTCCTGCCCCTGCTTGCCCAGCGTCCACCAGAAAGGCTCCACCGGAAATTTATGAAAAAAACACTGAAATTTAGATAAATAAATTTTTCTAGGCAGCTCATATGAGATGCTACGCCCTGTGTCATCTAGAAATAGATTTAAATTTAACTCAGCATTTAATGACAAGACAACATTTTTCCTAAAATACTACAATGGTTAAATGTCAAGTAATTTGTGTTAAAAACAGCAATAAGAAACGTTTTGAGTCAACTACTGCAGTGCTAAGCTAAAATCTTTTACAGACAAATATACTCTGCTTGCAACAAAGATGCAGAAAGCATAGATGTCTTGGTGGTTTATGCTTTACATATTTTAGCAGAAAAACTATTAAATGTTTATTAGTTATTTTTTCCCTGATTATTTATTAAATATTTAGCATATTGATACTATTATTTAGTATGTTATTAGTGCTTAGTATGCACTCTGTTTATTTAGTATCTATTTTCATCTCAGTATGCATTGTGAAATAATTACCATCAATATTTTTGAACAATCCTATCCAAAATTTTCTGAAGTCACTTGCAAGTGGAGACAGGTAAAGTAAGAGGAAATTCATTTCAGCCGAATCTTCTATGGAAACCAGAGAGGCGCCTAAAAATATCAATTAAATATTACGTACAATTTCATCAAGATTTTTCATTTTAAATTAATTATCTCAGTATCAAGTCATTACATGCATCATGATCAGCATTGCCATATAGTAAAAATGCTTGATAATACATTTAAATTAGGTGTATCTTATAATTGATGCACACATACACACATTATGTATTATCATTTGGTTCTGGATTAAAAAGCCAAATGCACAAACAACCTGTAAAACAGCCTAATAAAAAAAGGCAATTACCCATTTGAATACACGTCATGGAAGCATCAGGCCAGCTTTCCTCAGAAGTGGTGTGAACATAGTAACAATGCCCACGGAAGGGAATCCAAGATCTGCCACGCTTTGGTTCAGGACACTTCCCAGGAAGCTGTGGTGGTTCACTAGGGATTAACTCTGTTAAGAAGACAAACAGGTTTCAGTGGAGTTTTAAAAGCCAAGGGAAATATTTACTCCTGCACCACACATCAGCCCTACAAATATGGCATTTATTCCAGGAAAAGGAATATCCCATTGACTGAACTAATTATAAAGTGTTGAATTAAGCATGACAAACTAGTAATAAACTATTCTGGTTGGAGCTGGTTCTCCAGTCTGCTGAAGGAGGCTTACACCAGTCTAACTGCAATTGTCTTCAACATGGCAATTTTTACCTAAAACTTGTGAAACAGAATGAGGAATGAGTCAGCATACATAAGGGATCTCAACACCAGAAGTCTGTGGCTTGTGTCTAGCCAGTTTCTAGAAAGGCCAGTCAGAGAAGTTGTCTATACCTGCCCTTACACATCATACATCCTAATCAATGTAAAGGCAGAATTTATAGCCTATTGCATCACCTGATTAAAGCCAAAACAGAGCTTAAATGAGTACAAAATTTGCCATGAATTTTGATGCAGAAATTATGAATTTCTTATATATTTGAAATATGTTTGAAAATTGCATGCAATATTTGAGCGCTAAAGTGTTTGAGCAGAAGCAACAAACAAATTAATTGATTTGGCTGCTACACTGACAGAAGTTTCTTAACTCACAATATTTCAAAAGATACTTTTAAATGTAAAAGTATATCATTAATATATTTACAGTTAGGCTAAAGTTGATTGATTCTGTAGTTCTTGACAAAAAAGGATGCAAAAAACCGCTATGGCATGTGGCATGAAATATTGCAGCTGTCTTTATGATGTGCATGTGTTGACTGGCCTGTGAAATGAAATGTCTGGAAATCATACAAGACAGACTGGATCTGAGAGTTATTCCTTAAAAAAAATAAGAGTTTATCACAAGGCACACACCGTCTATCACAACCTTTGCATGTGTGGAAAAACTAAATTCAAATAAAGACATTAACTCAAATTCCAGCCTCCCAAATCACATTTCTCCTATGCAGAACTTACCATTGGATTGCTTACAGAGAGATAAAAATGTTTCATTGCAATATGCTGTCTTCCAAAAACCATCCAAATCTATATAGACACAGGCTTTGTTTTTATTTGGTTCTCCACTGCCCCAGTTAAGATATCTGCTCCTTCTTCTATCTGACCACACATATCGGCCACCACTCTAAAAGCAAATCACAGTTATGATTATGTCACATACAAGAATTAGATTGGAAGAATATTAAGACTGCATGTGAATGTATGCAAAAACTAGGAAAAATTGAGAATCGTGGTTTCTTGCACAAGAGTATGTCATGAATATGTAAGAAACTGGTCCACACTCCCACTCTCCACAGCAGGTAGGGCACTGGTCCTACAGATGTTTGTTTAGCACGCAGCCTACGTTATTCACTTTTTATTCATCTCATGCTCTAAATAGGCAAAGGGCCTTGAGGTTACAAATTATGAATATACAGATGAAGATTTGATCAAATGAGTCCACATACACACACAGATCAAGTAAAGATTGCAGAGAAACTACTGTCAGCATTCCTCTAACATAGGCTTTTCTAGGTATTTGGAAAGCAAAGAGAAAAATCTGAGGTTTCAGTGGAGAGAGAAAAACTGGTGAGGCTTTCCTTGGGGCTGGACCACAGATCCCTGCCACCCATGTTAACTGCGCTTGTGGTGCGTTTGTGAGTCTTGCATGGACCAGCTACCAGAGGTGAGCTAAGCATGTATTTTGTCAGTGGATATCATTGCTTTGCAGAGGATGACCGCCCTCAGTCACACACATGGCTTCTGTCACGCCATCCTGTGCAGCCTAGATCCTTCCTCCTGTGATCTTTGGAGGCAGGCTCCCATCCTGTTCTTTGTCTCATTTCCTTTCCTGCCTGCTTTGAGACCCTTTGCCATGTTTCATTCCAGATTCCTGCCTAATCCCAGTTTCCCAGTGCTCTCACTGAGGTGCAGCTCCGGTTCCTCTCACCTCAGCACCTGTGCCCTCCTCAGGCCTGTGTCCCACCAAGCTCTTGCTCTACCTCTCTCCACTTGATTTCCCGCTCGCTTCAATTCCAAAAATATCCAGCTACATTTTATTTATCCATGTTCTTTTTTACATTCCTCTGTTAGCTGATTTCCATTTCAGACCTTTCCACTCTTAGCTGAGTTTGTTGGCAGTTTTACGCAAGGCACCAACTTCAGCTCCAAAAGCCAGCCTAAGGAGTCCCCATCGCCAGAGCCCTGCTCTTTTCACTACTGCCCAGAAAAAGCTCTTGTACTGCTGGGCTGTGAATTGAAATAAAAACTTTAACTCAGAAAGAAAGAACTATTTTTAACTCATTTTTTTTCTGTGGTGTGCTCCACAGTGTGCCTTCGGAAACAGCGCTACTCTGCCACAGGATCATGTGGTAGAGCATGGAGCATGAAGTGAGAACTCATCACCGCTTTTACCGCTGAAGCCACTCAGTGCTGCAGCTACATCCTTGGTGGCCTTTGAAGTGTGGGCTGTGGCAGTTCTTGTCTACACTATGGACAAGCATTTAAATGTGTAAATCACCTCAAGTGGAGGGAAGTCGGGAACCTCAGCAAGATTTCGATTTCTGCCACACATCTGACCGATTTCACTGCATCTGACTGACAGCTCATCTAAGGTATTGCTACGACTGTCACACACGTTTGGTGGACTCACCACGTTGCTGTTAAGGCCAATCCACACAGGCTCCCCATGCTTTAATATTTGTAACCACAGGAAAGATTCAGCATAAGGATCCAGGACACTGGCCAGTTCTGCAGACTGGTCCCTGCAGTTCTTCTCTGCTTTTTCCCAGCTCATTTTGTAGTTGATGAGTTCATAACGGTCGTCACCATAATTGTTAAAGCCAAACTCCGGAACTGTGGGTTGGAAGCTCGGCAGTTTGGGGTCTGTGACAAGCAGAAGAACAACCAAAAATCTAACTTTATATTGGCTCAGACTTGTAACACTGAGAGAAGATCTAGTATACTGGAGTTGTCATGTAATTAAGAGAAACTGCAATAACGAATTAAGATATGTCAAAAAAAACCCTGCAGTGGTGAAAGCCACATTTTCACGTACTGTGACAAAATTTCCTAGTACTTGTCAGAATGATCTTTTAGCATAAATATCTGTATCATCCCCAGAAATACGCCTTGTAAGCACCAGACCTACCCAAACCATATTGTAATGTAGGGCATTAAAGGGAACAATTCCTTCTATTTTTCCATTATATATTGGCATTTGTTGTATTTCTGACAAGTAACAAGGTATGATAAACACACCATGAGCAAGCAGAGGGATGTAACTGCTGCTGCTGAAATTGTCTGAGAAAGAATGTAAAGGAAATCAAGCAGGGCAGTTTAAAAAAATAAAGAACTTGCAGTGTTTTTTAGTATAACATTAAAAATTACAGTTTTGAAGATGTAAAGACAGTGTACTCAGCCACCTTTGATTGCCAAAAGTAGTAAACTACATGATGATATATAGATGTATTTTTTTTTTTTGTTATTTATTGGTCTGGTCTTTGAAATAGAAAAAGTTAAGAGATTTACCCCAAAAAACTAAAATGTGTGATGATCTTGTTAAAGTGGTCCATAATGCATGTGATACTGTCATTAATTTCAGTTAGGTTAAGGCAGAATTACAGGGAAGTCACTTTTAGCACCAGTTTGAAATCACCACAATAAATCAGGTCTACTAGGAAGTGGTGAAAGAAAACTCACCAGAATTTTTTTGGCAGATATAACTTTTGCTTGCTTTACATCCTTCATCTTTCCATTTGCCTGCCCGTTCAATCGGGTTCTTGATCAAAAAGACACAATCATCCTACAAGACAAATGAGATTAACAAGAAAAAAGGTCTGGATAGGTAGGAAACATTCCTACTTCTTCTGGATACACAGACTCATGTATCACACACAGGTACATACAGAGGAATAATATGAAGGCCATAAAATTCATACCAGCAATGGTCAGGCACATAATATGACAATAAACCTTTGCAACTCAGCCCTAGGAAAGTTTGCACTGGGATGATAGAGGGAGTAGCAAAGCCCAGCACAGAGACAGGATGATGTGTCTGGGGCTGCCTGGGTGTACATCACCCTGTGCATGGCCCTGCATGTGTGTGCCTGTGTGCGGGTTCATATGCGTGTGCTAGGTCTGGCTCACAGGTCTGTTGCTGTTTTTCTGGAAGTTATGGGAATTGCTTCTCAGCCCTGAAGCTTACCTGACTTGAATTCCTCCTTCTGCCCCAGTTCAGGACTAGGAAGCAAAGTGGTCGCCACAGGGCAGTAATGAAGAGGTAGTTGTCAGAAACAACCTCTGCGGGAGACACCTCCCACACCCTTTCTGCTGCACTTTGGACCCTTTACCTTCCTCCTTTTCCTCCCACAGCATGAGAAGATGTGGCTCGGCTTCCTGCAGGAGGAGCCAGTAGCTCTCCCCACGTCACATCAGTATAACCTGATGCTACCTCCAAACCCCCTTCTGGCACTAGGCCAGGTCTTGTCTGCAAGAGAAGGAAGTTGCATGTGAAGTGATTTCTGGAAGGGAATGGTCACAGCCTTCTGCGGAAAGCATAAGCATGTGAGAGATGGGGAAGCCCTGGAGATCCCAAAATCCAGCTCCAGCCTGATGGCACCTGGACCTCAAAGAACTTTTTTCCATTTTAGCTGAATGTGAAGCAATTCTCTAATGAAAAGAGAGAAACTTGGTTAAGCTATCACAGGAGTATAGAAATAATACTAGTGGGCAGTATTCTACATTGGCCATTTCACAATTACTGAATAACACTGAGTTTTGTCTTACAATTACGCACAAAAAGGTATAGACATGCCAGAAGCTTCAAAGCATATAGAAGGGATTTTTCAGAATGAAGATTAGGGGAAGATAAAAATTAGAAAGGAAGACCCAGACTCCCTCTTTTGAGTATTTCATTCAATGCATTTATCTTGACAGGCTCAGTGCCAAGAACTGTCAATGCATGCAATTATCTAAGTATTTTCATCAAATCTAAATAACATTCACTGCATCCCAAAATTATATGGTTTATGCTATGGTTAATTCAAATATCCTGATGAGTGATGGTAAAGTGAGGGAAATTGCTCACTTGTCTGAGTTTTGCATAACTCTTACAAACGTCTGTCTGGACTCATACAGAACCATGTCAAATACTGAAGATGAAAAAATGCGTGTAGATACATCTGCCACATGGCTACTCTGCTTTTTAAAAGCAACAAGACTACTAAAAATCTTCATAAACGAAAAGACAGAAAGTACAATAGTAGCTACATACATTTTATTAATATACCAAAGTTGCAGTGTTTAAGTGACAAACAGAAATTGATGCTTACCATACTGTAATAACTTCGGGAACCTTTTGCCCAATTTGTATAGTCTACTGGGCTTCCATCTGTCCATAAGTATGTGTGCTCCTGATTTATGTCATTCAGTCCAATCCAAGCATCAGTTGCAGCATTTTTTAAGAGGGACATAAGGAAAGCTGAAGGGAAAAAAGAAAAATTGTATAAGGAAGGAAACTGAATGCACGCTTCCCCAACACCACAGACTTTAGAGTGCCTGGAACCAGGATGATGAGTTTTCTCTTTGTAATAAGGTGCCAATCTTATGACAAAAATAAAATTAATATATATTAATAGATGTTTAACGTCAGTCATCTGAAGTTAAAGTTGGAAAAAAGTATTTACGAACTCAAAGATGGGTATATTTTTTAATAAAACAGGAATTTATTTGTACGCTCTTCTGTTGTTCATCATCTGAGGAAGTATGGAAAATTTTCTAACATATTACAGAAATTAACGTGAGTACACTAAGCCTTGGCATGCAGAAAATGAGTCCACAGACTGTGCACTCCCTTTTCTTCTTTGGTAAATTCTTTGTTAACCTGATCTTATAACTTTATTTCTAAACAGGCGTAACACACAAAAAAAAACCTATGTAGTAACAATTATGTAGGAACAGGGATCTCAGCTTTGTGGAATGCCAGATGCTGCTCTCCTTAGCTCCTGCCTAGACTGACCTTCCACTAAAATAATCTCCTTCCTCTGCTAAAGAAAAGAAGTATAAACCACTAGCACTGATGGAGTGGGGTGGGAGATGGTCCATGTGCATCCCTCAGGACCTGAGGCAGCACATCTCCCGAGCAACCATGAGGCCTCTGAAAACATCTGCAGCATGCTGAGCAGCAAGACCAGCAGGTGCTGAGGTGCAGCAGAACAAGGGGAACAGGGGGAAGCTGGGACTCCAGCACTGGAGCCTTCTGCTGCCTGAGGATGTGTCCTCCACTGACAGCCACAGCATGTGGCTCAGCAGCTAGGTGCCTAGTGATTTGGGTTTGGATATTGCTCCTTTTGTGTGTGCTTTTTGTACATAGAATGGTAGATTTACTTAAGTTGGAAGTGACCTCAAGGGTCATCTAGTTCCTTAAAAAAAAGAAAATGTGGACATTTAGTTATATGACAAGCCTTTAACAAAAAAAAAAAAAATTCAGCAGTGCATCCTATAATAACCTCCAAACTATTAATTTAGAAGTTAATCAAGACACTAAAATCTACGCAAGCATTTTTCCAAAGGTGCAATTTCTCATTCAGCATAAATTTGTATTAATATGGAATAAATAACAGCATATATGGAAGCAGATTTAACATCTTTTTTAAATCTTTTTATCAGGAATTACTTGGTGTGTCATCAGTGTCAAAACATTGGTACTTTATACCTTGCTCTTCCTTTTTTGATATAGTAACCAGATTTCCTCCAAGATCAATGCAGTTGTTTCGTGCAGCATGCCATGTCAATGTATCATTTTCATTAAAGCCAAAGACTTTAAAACACTGAAAAAGAGAAGTGTGCCAAATCTGAATCTAGATGCTATTTTAATTTCTGATGAAAACATCTCTGTTTGTAACAAACAAAATAATCTGGATATTTCAGATAAAAGAGGAGGTTAGCTAATTTAACAGTGCTTTCTAGCTTGTCTTTAAGTTTAAATGACAGAGAAGACCTGTACTAGAAAATGAGTATAAAGCCCAATATTTTGTCATATACTTAAAAGAAGGAATATGTCAGTCTATTGATCTCGGCAGAAATTGCATTAAACTTCCTGAGCACAGTCCTGAGATGTGACCGTGAGAGAAATGCTGAAGATCTCAGAAAAGAAAAAAGGATAAGATATGTTATTGGAGCAAAATATCTCATCTTCTGTTGCCCTATTTGTCAAACCAGGTTTGGTTCTCACAGGATAATCACAGAAAGAAAATTATTCTGACATTATAAAGAAAACCATGAATTTACCATTTCTTGTAATATGATCTTATGAGGTTTAAGTCATTAGACAGCTTTGTCAGACTCAAGCAACCTAAATGTGCTACCTAAAGCACGCAACTGAAAAGTTAAGCAGGCAATTTGTGGAAAAATTGAGGAAAATGCAAGGTGGTCAGAAGTGGTGTATAAACACATAGGGAAGAGTCAAGGGAAGAGCCTTTGAAGCTCCTCCTCCAGGAGTCGAGGAAGAGAGAGAGATTTTAGCTTGAGAGAGCACCATGAAATGGAAGACACTGAGTTTGTGACTTTTCCTTAGGACTGAGAGAGAGAAGAAAAAAGGAGACAACAGCCAGCGAATCTCAAAAAAATAATGTCTATCAAACTGAAATATTTTTGCTCAACCAAAGGGAAGATAGACAGAGCTAGACAAAACAATGTTATTGAGAATTATCTTCATTACTAGATGTTTTCTAACCTTGTTATCAAAGAGGAGCCAGTCTTCCAGACACCCACCCTTTGGTGGTGGTGAAGTGGGACCAACAGTTGGACGAACAGTGTTGTTAAGCCTTTCACAGATGAATAACTCAACGCTGCCACAGTTGATATCATTCCATGTACCTGAAAGCAAATTAGAATTAAAAAAAAAAAAAAAAGCAACTGAGACTGAGATATAAAGTGTCCTTTCCTAGAGAAAATCTATTGCAGATGTAAAACTGGTTACAGCATTTTTATTTCTCTCCGCCAGGAACAATAAGTAATTGTATGTCAGTTTCCTTGAAATATTCAGGTTTCCAGCAAAATTTAGAATATAAATAATTTGTCTAGGAACAGAGATATTTCAATATTGCAAAACCATAGCATTGACAAAGGGGAGTTTTAGTTCAAATGCTTAAATCTCTGAGATCTGGAATCGCTCTGTCTATATAAGGCACTCAGTCCTGGTTACCTTACTACCTGAGCTTCTCATCTTAAGAGTTTTCTAGTACCTTTTCTGCCCATTGGAGTGTGATCTAAGAGGATAACATCAACATCATCATTCCCATTTTACTGATCAGGAATGAATAAGAAAATGACATACGTTTCATTAGCTGCAGACAGTTGCAATGTAACTACCTACAGCAGAATTATTCACACCTAATGTTTAATGGAGATATTGTCATTTTAATTCAGAGAAGTTAGGGACATAATTCATCTTATCTGAAAAAATATTTCCAAAACAGGATGTAATATTCAGTCCCCAAAAGTGTCCACATCCTTCCATTCACCTCTAAGAGAGCCTAGGAAGATCACCTCAGCTATAGATTTTGAGACTGGAGATGTTTAAAAGTAGAAGAGATTTACTGATCCAAAAAAAGACAAAGTTCTTGGCTAGTATAAACACAATTGCTTCTAGTTCTCTGTATTAATAGATACGAAATAGTATTTTATTTTAATTCAAATATTGTAAAACATTGCTTAATAATAATCCAAGCCATGGCCAAACCCTCAGTTTTTAGGAACTGAGCGAATACAACAGATCGCTAATATCCTGGAGAGGTAGGCATAAAATGGACAGAGGTTGGAAGAGAAAAAAATACTGACTCGATCTGCCGGTTGTCTGATGCTTACCTGATCTGTTCACTTAGAAATTTTCTGACAAAATTGCAGCTGTAATTCAATGTGTTAGCTACATAGAGTTCAATTTTTTAAAAGTACATAAATAAAAGAACAAACTACAATTTATTTTCCTTCACTTTTTGAACACTATGAAACATCAGCCTGCTCAGTATGATAACCCACCCAGCATTGCCCATTCACATCCTGAAGATCTAATGTTGTTACAGCACCCACCTGTATGGGTATACATGACCACACAGTTTTCATCATTATTTGCAAAACTGGGTTCATTTGGAGCCCAGGCAACATAGTTGACTGGTGTTCCATCCATCCACCTGAAAGAAGTAATTTGAGGGAATTACAATTCTAAATTGAATTAGTTAATACTTCTTTGCAAAGGATATATCTGAGTTTTGTATTTTATGTTTCCTGTATCTTAGCTTACAAACACATGTGGTTCTCTGCTAAGAGGAAACCAAGACCTTCTGCTTGGAATTAGCAAAAAATATTTTCATATCAGCAGCCTACAGTGTTGACACAGACCAGGTCTGAACAAATCATCCTGACTGGTGGTCCCAAATTCTCTTGGTCTCTGAACACTGATAGTGTGCTGGAAATGCACCGGTCTAGCACTGGACCTCGATTTCTCCAGAGCAGAGAAACAGACACCTGAGCTTATTTTAGCAGTTTCCTGGGTCAAAAGCAATAATAAAGGATCTTGTAGGGTAAGAAAGAGTCTTGAACCATATACTGGGAACCACTTGGAACCATTTTGTTAAGCATAGGAAATCTTTAATATTATACACCTATTAGCTTTTTTTTGTTTTAATTATGCATCAATCATTTCCTAGCTTGGTGATCCACAAATTTATTTTCAAAAAGCAGCCAAGAAAAAAGTGAAAAGGCTTCAGTGTGCTGGAAGTCAAGTGATGAATCAGCCAAGACTGACAATCTTCAGACAATAACATCTCCAGGACAATTCAATGTTTTTCCAGTTTGAGAGACTAAGTAAATGCATGCATGTTTTCACAAGAAAATTCCTGATTAGGAATTCATCAGGATACCTAGCTGCTTGCAAACCTCCTGAGTCAAATTGGATAAAACAGTAAATAATAAACCAGGAGAGAGAATATAAAGCAAATAGTGGCACCATCATTCAACAGGGAAGAGAATGAATCTAGTGAGGGAACAAGGGAGGGCTGGGAAAATGACAATTATCTGAGCAGTGAATGTGATGTAGAAAGCAGAATCTCCAGGAGTTGAGACTATAGAGTCTCTGTGGTTTGTGGCCAACAAAGGCAACCTGTGGCAGCAGAAGAAAGACTAAAATGAAGAGGCTGAGACTCATCTGACGAAGCTTTGAATCCCAGAAGAATACACTAGAAAAAGACGCAGCAGGAGAGGAGAACGCTACAGGAGACATGTCTGCAACACATCCAAGGCTCCAGGGGATGTTTAAAATAATCCCTGGGCACTTTGTTTCCAGAAACACTTGTAGAAGAGTAATGACTCCATGTCACCTGAAACGGTCTTGCCCTGAACTCTGGGAGTACAACCATCTGGAAATCCAGACAAAGACTCTCCAGTATTGATATTTCACCCCTAAAAACCACTTTGATGCCTCTCACTGCAGGTTTCTAGGGTTCTTTTTCTTTGATCATTTCAACATTAAGCAATGCCTGCAAGTACCATCTGGAATATGCTGGAGACCTCCAACCAACTTTTTCTTTCATCTAATAAAGAAAAGAGGATGATGGATCACTTACTATGATCAAAAATCTCAGCCTAAGAACACAAAAGCAGGACAAAGAACCAAAAGAGACAGAAATAGATAGTGAATATATGATGGGAGAAGTGCTTCACTGAGGAGCAGAATACCATTTTTAAATTTTATGTGGGGACATAAATCTGTCTACAGGTTGTGTCAGTCATAGAATTTCAATTGTCTCCTAGAGCCAACCACGTCAAATGTGAATACATTATGAGTCTGACAAAATTAATTTGTTTTCACTTACCGGAACGTTCTGTCAAGGCTCACACTCAAGCCAATATAGAAGTTATTCCCCCAGTCTTTATAGAAAATCTAAAACAAACAAACAAAAAAGATTAGCTGTAATAAAACAGATTTTAAATAAAATTTTAAAAAGTTCAAAAACTGCTGTCGTTTCAGTTGCACAATTGCATAGCATATAATGTGCAGGGAGTTGCTGGAATTATGTGCCCAAACTGCAAAATGCAAAATTTTCCTCCAATTTTCAGTATATAATTACAAAAGAAAAAAAAAAGCAAATTATCTGAAAAAGATATGGAGAAAAAAGCTATGTTAAGAAGGCAAGAATGACCTCTTAAGCAGGCTTATACAATATTTTTGAGAGTTTTAAGAAAAAATAGTGAGAATTTGCTGAAAGGCTGCAAGTGAATCGTGGGGGTTTGTACTTAGTCATGTGGAGGAAAGGATGTAATCAAATTCGATTTGAATAGTAGGAAACTATTTCCAAAACAGTACATCATCACCAGACCATTCTCTTCCTAGAAAAAAATATTCTAACTTTATCTTTTTGCTGTAAATATGAGATCTATTTTGACAAAGAGCTTTTATTGAATTCTGTGAAAAGAATGAGTTAGAAAAAGCCATAATTAGTAATTGCAGCTTTCAGGTAAAAAGAGCAAAGTCTTTGAAAGTTGCACCCTGAGAGCATTCTTAAAAGGCAGCTGAGAGTTTGTCTACATATAGCAGTTTATTAAAATAATTATTATAATAAAGCTTCTAAGTAGATAAGCCCATGAAAGGACAAAAGGTATCACTGGTTTGTTTTTTTTTTATGATGGGGACCACTCTCTAATATTTCACAAACCAGCTGAAAAAATGTGCCTTAGTTCACAACAAAATGGTGCATTTTTTCAAGCAAACATGTTTCTTACATATTTCCAAAGAAAATTTTTTTCGGTTTCACTCTCAATGACAACAAGGTCACCACCATTCTTCTTGCAAAAGCCTCTGGCTCTTTCCATAGACATTGCTTCTTTGCTGAAGTAGTATTCCTTATGTTTATATGTTATCCAGTCGTCTTCACCAACAACGTATTCATAATCTGCAAATTAAAACATTAATTAGCCTGTAATAGAAATTAACTTCATTACATGTTAGTTAATTTTTTTCATTGGAATTACAAGACTTACTGAATGTGGAATTAGGCTCTGGTTTCAGTGAGGTTCCTGCAATATAAATCAATATTTGAGTATATTATGTTTCTCAGCATTCTCTCAGTTATATTTACACAGTAGTTAACATTTCAATTCCAAGTAATAACTTTAAGGGTTACTCAGTATATGCTTATTTTTGTCACAGAATTTCTCAGAGTATCTGAAAAAAAAGTGCTACATTCAGCAAACAGCATGTTAGAGCTCATCATAAGTTAAGCTTACAGAAACAATGCCCAAATTTAGGCTGTTGTGTTTTTCTTCCCCAACATACTGCATACACTTTTCAAATTTGCCTGTGTGTTTCAGGGACTAATTAATAGTTTTCAACTGCCTCTACTGAAATTATACATATAAACTATTTTATTGTGATTGATGGCACAGCTGTCTCTAGCACATGCAGCTAGTGTGATCTGACCTGCGAAGGATGTTCTCACCTACCTCTAAAAGTCGCTGAAGGCAGAAATTTATCTTACCTTTTTTAATTTGGCAAACAAAGTCCAGCATGTGTTCACAGAATAAATCATTCCAGTTCATATTGAGATAGCCAGTAAAAACGCCACATTTTTCATTCCCATCATAATTGTTTGGTTCTCCATGTGACCATTTTTCAAAATTTACCTGTAGTGGAAACACAACTTTGTTATTACTTTCCTTTTAAAAGTAAACAATTGTCTTGTTTCATTCTGTTAAAGAAGAATGTACTTCATTTGATTTCATGGTCCATCTTGTTCTTTAATATCAGACCTTTTAAGGAGAAGTGCATGACACTTGAATAGAATAACAATTCATCTGTGTATTTATAAGCCATGTTAGTAAGCCAGGAGGTTCTTGCCTCATTTGTTACCAGGAGAGTCGATATTCTCCTGCCAAGCTCTAGAAAGAAATCTATTCTCTGATTTCTGGGTTGTTTATCCTGTTCAGATATTCCAACACAAGACAATCCATTGGTGCATCCATACGGCCTTGGGCCTGACAGCTCTTGATCTACTTAGGACAACGAGGGCAGCAAAGCTGAGCTGGTGTAGATGCACAAAATTATTTCTTGCAGCAAATGCCAAATGGGAATATAGAGATTAGCACAATCAGACTTGCTTAAATCAGGAGCTATACTCCATCACCTTTCATGACTGTAAATGTAGTATTTTTATCTATAACTATGAACTATCAGAAGATTTAAGACTAATTCCTACAGAGGAATCAGGTACTGAAGACTTAAGGTCACTTACATTTTATAGAGGAGTTATGAGAGCTGTCTGCCAAGAGACACATAAAAAAACTAGTCAAAAAGCTGGAATAACAAATTATTTACTCACTGGTGAGCCATCACTCCATGTAAATCCACCATCAGAATCCAAGGCACTTAAACCCATCCAGTAAGAATAGTGAATATAACCTCTGTCCCTGAATGATTACAAATACAGACAATCAGATACAGCACGAAACAGAGAAGAGGAATATATAGCATTACATTATTGTCAGTATACTTGATACTTCAAGTATAATTAGAGACAATCATATAAAGTAATCATTTAACTGTCATGTGGGGAAAACCACCCTGGCACTACACATGCCAGGAAGCAGTGAAACACAGAACTTTATGGGAAAGATCACAAATGCCGTAAGTCTCCAAATACTGAAATTTTAAGGTCTTGGTTCCATCAAATATCTTAGGCATCCAAAGTCAGACCTGCCTGCACTCACAGGCTTGATGTAAACATTTATATAAACACATCAATAGGTCAGGCTTTTCTTAGTCTTCCAATTCCCTTCCTTACTTAAGGTAGGAAACCACCGCAAAACATTCTTTTAATCAAGAGTATTTTACCTACTGATCAGCTACAAATGAGGTAAACAGATCAGTTTTATCTCTTTGAATTAACTTCAGTTAAAACCAATTTGATCATACTTCTCTCAATTTTGTTTATGTTCAGGCAACTTTAGTGCATGGCACCACCTTCCCAGAGGTGTGTCAAGAAAACCTTTTGCTCACCTCTTTTTACCCATTTATTCTGCCACTTTTTACACCATCTTTGTAAAGTAGAAATTGATCATCAGAAATCCTTTGCGTCTTTCAGAATGGCAATTTTTAAAATATTTTTTTCTTACATTTAAATGATGGACTTTGCAGATACTTACAGTCTAGATATCAGGTTTTGTTCTTCTTCACTGTGGATACATGCAAGATCTCCTCCAATGGTTCTGCAAAAATCTCTTGCTTCAAACCATGTTTGCATTTTTTCCCTTCCTCCCTGAAAAATCTATAGAAAGTGGGCAATTGAATACTGTGTTGGGTATTATAGATATTTGGAAACCCAAATATGGGCTTCTATTTTCCTTCTGATCTTTTGGTCTTGTTCTACTACTGACTATTTAATTGTTCAACCATTCGACCTGTGGTCATTTATCAAATTTTGTTATTGAAACTTTGCTTTTCCTATCATCTCAGAGTTCCTGTGGCTCCAAAGTTCAGTTCCATATGCATACAGCTTTTTCCAACATTTCCCAGCCATACCACTTGGGGATGGCTGGGGATGTGTTACCACAGACTGTCTATCAGGTAGGCAGCGTAAAATCCACCTTCCATGCATGAACAAAATATATTCTTATTTAAATGGCAAACATTTGCATTCAGAAATGAAACACCTACTTTGAAGCAGAAGCTGCTCTGAGAAACAGACTGCCATCCCTCTGGGCAGAACAGGAGAGGGGATGTTGTTGGAGGAGGAGGCGGGGGGGTCACTCCCTCCACCAGCTGCTTGCAGAGAAACGTGTTTGTTTCTTCACAGTTCAAAATATCCCATAATCCAGCTGAAGTTCCTGTTGCCATGGCCACGCAGCCTGACTCCCCTCCTTCATGAAACATAAAGATGTTAAATCTTTTTGATGACTACATCTTCTCAAAATATCTGCTGCTTATTTAAGAGTAACCTGTTCCCACTGTGTTCGGATACCAGTAGCTCAAAATAGCTCATATGCGTTCCTATTAAATCATTAAAAGATTTTTTTTTTAATGTAAGTTACTTTTACATTATGCTAGCAATTACTTAAAAATACCCATCAGACAGCAAAGACCTAATGATACCAACAGACATGTGCAGTCCCAAGTGATCTTCTGGAAGGAGTTACCACAATCCCCGATCTGATCCCTTTAGCACAAACAGAAAGTAGCTTTACCCTTTCTGCCACTTTATGCCAGAAGAGTTTCTAAACCACTTTTTAGCTTTCAAATCCTCACTTTGCCATTCCCCAGAGCAGGAACTCAATGGCCCCCAGGGCACTTACCAGGCATTCCCACATTCCAGTGAGTGAAGGTGACTGGATCTCCACTGGCCCACCTGAATGTCCCCTGCTCTTCCACATCTGAAAGACCAATCCAGAAGTATTTTTCTGGTTTGAATCCAGTTATGGAGGTCAGAAAAGCTTGTTCGTATCTGTGAAGAGTAAGCACCAAACTGTTGTATCACATTTTATCAGAATTTGTTCATTTCTTCAAACAGTTCATGGCAGCAAATCTGGTAAAGTCAAGGTGATTTGTCAATACATAGGAAATGAAGCAAGGATAATTATCTTACTTCTATAGTTCTAATTATCAAACAAAATAATTTTTCCTTACATTTTGCTAATGTAAATTATGTCTAGAATTTAGGGTGATTCTATTCACCTTTTATACTGTGCAATGAACACAAGCCAAACAATACTTAAGTTAATGTGTATATATTTCTCATTCTGTATAAATAAGAGCTACAGAGTTTTACCAAGCTTTATGATAAGGTCTAGATCTTTAAATCTGTTACTGTGGAGAAAAAATCTACTTTTATTCTAAAATGGGTATTCTTCCAGATCTGGCAGTTGCAAATAAAGAAAAAAAAGGCTGAAAAGCTTGAGTCCAAGAGAAATAAATAGTTCCATGTTTATCTGTTTATTTTTAGTTCAAAAAGTTTTAAAACTATCTGTCAGTCTGGGGTTGTTGTGCAAATGACCCAGTTTTTTAATTCCCAGAGGCAAAAACTGTGTGTGTAGTACCAACGTCCTGAATGTTTGTATTGATGACCTAAAAGCCCCTGATGTGCTATGCAATACTTCATCAGCTCTACATTAAATTTTGCTGGGACAGAGTGGTGTCACACTAGACAGACATTATGAATAACTGCTAAGTAAGAAGAAATCTCTGTTTAACACTTCCACCCTGGTTACACACATTAAAGGACAAGAATTGTGTTTCCATACCTGTCTCTCACAGTAGCCAGGTAACCTTTGTTTTCTTCACAAACTTTTTTTGCTTCTGAAAATGTTGTTGGCAACTGCACCAAGGAGTAACAGTAAAAGCCATGCTTCATCCAGCCCTGTCGGTGTTGAAGCAGAGATGTGCAGAGAGGCTGTCAGATTGCATGGCTTTGTGATCTTCCAAAAGCCATGTTAGTACCACACCCCAAGTCAAATCTGATCTCAAAGGCCATGAAAGAAACCAAGAGGACAATCAAACACAGCTTTGTAACCATAACTCTGTGTCTTGTCCCTTGATACAGGACACACCAGAGGTGTTTGCAGACAGTGAGCCGTGGTTATGCCTTGAGGCTGGCAACCAGGGTCACAGCCACTTTGCAGCTCCCTGTGTAAAGCTCGCTCTGCCTTCTCACTGCGTAAGTAGATGCTGCAAGAGCTTACAATCTGCAAAACAGTCAAATCAAATATTCCTGATTCTGTGGCAGATTGATAGAACTGAGAAGGTGTGCAACCCTTGACACGTGTTACACCGTGAGAAGATTGCTCTGCAGAGAGTGGCTTTACAGGTACAGTGACCAGTTCTGCAGAAGGAGAGAGCTGAGTGAAGTACACTTGTAAGGGAACAAAAAAAAGGTCAATCTGCATTTCAGTTAAATAAAGCAAAAATTTCCTTTTCAGTCTAAGAAGTATCAATACATATGAAATTAACAGTTTTCTAGGCTCCACCAAGAACAATCAAAATAATTTACTTGTGTCATAGTTATTATCATGGGAGTGAAAATAATACACAATCACCCTTTGCTGCTTTTGTTTTACACCTACTTTCTGGCAGCCTGGGTAAGTAATTTCAGCTTCTCCTGGTTCTTCAGCCAAGGGTTTCCTTTTACAGATGTAGCCAAATTTAGTTTCACAAGCACTGTCAGCCCAGGATCCATCCTAAGTATTGTAAGAAAAAAACACAAAGAGAAGTGAAATCTAGAGACAATTCAGGTCCAACAAGAATATCCATCCTCAGAAAGAACCCTTCTCTCTTCCTAAGGCTGAGACTGTTTCAGCTCTCTTCCTTGCCTTGGTTTTTTCTCCAGAACTCCCAAATACATACAGTAAGGGCCACATTTCCTCAGAGGTGTGAGAATGAGGGCTGGATCTATTAAAGATTCAGGGACTGATGAGAGCAGGAAAGAAACATTTGGTTCCTCTCTATTCTCACCAGCATAGCATCTATTATGTTCATATAACCAGATGACTATGGCAAGGAAATGCTGGATGAACCAAGCATAAAATATGAAAAAATGTCTTGTGTAAGACTTTTTACACAACATTACACTTCTTTTTTATAATGAGTATAAAACAAGATAAATTTTGGTTTTGTGCCTCCAGTAATATGAGCCTCCAAAGTAGTGCTAAAATCCATACATTTCAGTAGTTTTAGAGAAAAAATTAGAAAGTCCGTGCTCCAATACTCTATTCTTCTATGATCAGTCATGTTCAATGTGGATGACGAGTTATTTCAATGAAATTCGGATGGGAATTTTCTCAAAGACCAAATCTCCATGCAGTGCACTGCTTCTGGTGCATCACACACCTTCCTAGATCTGGTCTCGAGAATCCCTCCACACTAAGATATCCTAATAAGATATCCTAAATAAAACCAAGTTCATAAATATTTTTGAAACCAGCATTTGTCTTTTTTGCCTTTTTTAAATATTTTAACCACAAATGTTTTCATTTTGGGGGGCAAAAGGACAGAAGAAATCAGGAGAATGGGGAAGGGATTTTTACCTCTCCCTTCATAAGGATGCAGTCTGCCTTATTCCAAGTGTGGGTGGGCTCTCCATGGTGCCACTTGGTATAAGTCACAGGTGTGCCATCACTCCATTCAAAGTACATTTGAACCCTGAAGTCATTTAGACCAATCCACAGCTCATCATCTGGCTCTGGGAACACAAAGTTAATTGTAGGTATGGATATATCTTAGAAAGGAATAATTACATCTCACACCCACTTTTGACTGAAGAACTTAAAAAAAAAAAGTCATAGTTACAATGATTAAATGGATAATAGCAACAGTATAATCCCAGATTAAAAAAAAAAAAAAAAAGTGATCTGCAGGAATACTCACTGTACCCGAGCTGTGACACTGTAAAACTGTACTCTTCAATATTATGAATGCTCGCCAGCTCTCCATCTTCTTTTCTACAGGAAGACTGGGCTTCTTTCCATATTTTTGGTGTTCTATAAATTCTGTAGCAATGACCTGCGTAGGGCACCCATTCCTCGGGGCATTTAAAATGCTTCGAATCACCTAAAAAAATTATGTCATTAATGAGCAGTTCTATTCATTGTTTTATTTACATCAAAAAGAAAATTACATTTGCTGATATGAATTTGAAATATTGGAGCACATACTGGAAGAGGAGAGAAGCCAAAGTCTGAGGGTACAAAGATTACAAAACAAATTTTTCCCTCCCATTTGTGCTTGGAGCTCCCAAAAAAACGTTTTACAGGATGAAGTAAATACTGAACAATTCAGCATGCAAATGTACAGGGCACAACTCCACACTGAGTCCCTCTCAGTGAGGCTCTGGGTACAGCCATGTTCTACAGAAAAGGGCTTCTTTTCCTACTCAGGGACTCTATCTTGGTGAATTTTGTAGATATTTTATATTTTTAGTCCTCTGGAAACACCAGGTGTTCAGGAGCTGGGTGGAGCTCTTACACAGCCCAAATCATGTATCAGAGTCCAGACACAATCACGTTATACTGGAAACATTATACCAGAAATTCCAGCGGCACAGAAACGCCACACATTTTGTTCAGCACTTATTTCTTGCTATGAGTTTAGCGTGGCCAGCCCACCTTCCATTGCCTGGAAAGTTCACATGCTCTGCACCTACAGAGCAAACTGAAGAGGGGAAGATGTGTGCCCAGCATCAGTGTGTGGTCAATCGTTTTGTCTATTGCTCCCTGGACATGGTTTGGACCTGGGCAAATTGCATGCCCCTAAGCAACATCCAGACAGGATTTGGAGGTCAGCAGGGTCAGAAACCTTTCCAAGTGAACTGCCTGGATGCAGCCAGAAAGTACAGGATATGCATGTGCCATGCATCCCCTGAGCTATATAGTCTTATATACTCTTACATTTTAGTGGAGGGAGGGACTGTGAAGCTAGTTGCATGCTGGGAATTCCCAGGTGAAGCAGCTGCACACCTATTTCTTCATGTAGATAAGACCTCGTCTGCCTCAAGTAAAAAGGGAACTCAACAGGGGAAAGGTTCCTGACCCATAGTCTGATTTTTTCCTTCCAGAATAGAACAAAAAGGGCCACAGAGGGCAGGGGAGCATGAACTCTGGCTCACACCTTTTAGCAGGATATAGGTTTAAAGTGTATATCAGAGCAGAGGATATTTATCAATATTTCACCATCTGGATAGCATGGCTAAACATCTAATCCTGCCTTCTTTGGTACCCTGGGCTCTTTTCCAAATGATGAACAACATTTAGACATCATCTTTAAGATGAGCCAGAAAATTAAAGTCTTCTCAGAATTTGACCCAGGTCAACAAGTGTAAGCCTTTTGTTTTGACAATATATTCCCTTTTTATATATGACATCCTCACAATATTACTCACTGACTCTAAAATTAGCCTTAGCTTTTGACCAGCATACCTGAGGCGATGGGGGAAGAATCCAAGGAGGTGTTTCTCTTTTGGCAGATATATCCCAGTTTCCGATCACACACCTGGTTTTCCCATTTGCCATTCCTACCTTGGAAGGTTCCACATATTTTTCCAGATTCCACAGAGGGATTTCCTTTAAAAAAGAGGAACAGAATCCTCCTGTTAACAGTGAAACTTTTCACCTCTTCATGGGAGGGAATGTGCAAGACTTTTGCAGCTGCAAAACTACTGGGGTATTATTCTTTAGAGTGAAAAATCCCAAGAGATGCGACAAGGGAGCATCACTGTGATGGGGAGGGGAGAGGAGGGGAGGGAAGAGGAGGGGAGAGGACAGGAGGAAATTTTGGCCCAGATGTTGATCATCATTCAAGAAAAGTGCCTTACCTGGTGCCCAGTTGAGGTATCTGAAAGGACTTCCCCCAGTCCACTTCCAGCCACTGTCAAGTGCATTGTAGAGACCAATCCAGAGCTTTGTATTTATGCCCAGGTCACTAGTGAGCCCTAAATGGCCAAAAAAACCAATCGGGTTATGAAATGCCTCTGATTTTTTTAGTTATTCAATAAAACCAGAAATAATATTTTAAAGCATGAGGGACATATTTTTTTGCGTAGGTTAGATCATTTCCATTATTTTAATACGGGTTTTTGTGAGAAAGGGACAACTCTTTTAAGAATGTCACTGAGACCTATTTTTATGAGATAAATATAAGTATCTATGTTAAAGCCTTAGATCTGGCTGACATTTTAAACAGTGCATCATTTTTTTTTTAATATTAGGGGTTTTTTTTACTTTACCTAATAAATACATTTCTTCATGAAGGTCTGTGATACTTAATAATTCTGCATCCTGCTGCTGGCAGCTTTTTCTTGCTTGGTGCCATGTCAAAAGTGACTCTGAGTTTATCTGATAGCGGGTTTCTGTCACAGGATTTGTTTTCCAGAAGTTATTGTGGGTGGTGTCTATAAAAGATGATACCAGCAATTTGACAAGATAATAATGTTTACTAACCCAGAAAATAAAATCTTTGCTGCAGACTAAAACAATATAGCTGTGTGATTTGATAATTTTTATATACATTTTGCTGCACATAAATATATTTTTCCATTCAATATTATCAATATGTCAATCACATGAGGAATTATTTATCCTCACAATCCTAATTTTTCTACATTGACCCTGTTCCTTTCTATTTAAATAACTCATCTACTTCTCTCGCATTTCAGTCCACATTATTCCACTCACTGATATATTTTACCCATACAAGTATTTCTCTCTTCACCATATAGAGGTTTTGGTCTCCACACGCATTTCTTACCTTCAAATCCCTCTTATGCTCTTCCAGACTGTCCAATATGACAGAAATTACAGTTTCCACACAATCACGTGTGAAGTGGGGATGAAGGGGCAGGGAATTTGTCTTGGGGTTATTGGAAAGCTGTGTTGGGTGATTTGTAGGTGTATGGAAGCACTGGAGCACTGAAGGCAGGTGAAGGTCACTGCCTGTGTCCTGCACCCTTCCCTTCAAGCCCTCCTGTTCTCTCCTCCATCCAACAATACACCACAGTCTCCTGATATTTCTCACCTTCCTCCATCCACTGCACTTCCTTTTGTCTTGGAACCAAGTCCTAAGGGCTTTCTCTTCCTTTATCCATCGGCCCCAGTCACCACCCTCAGAATACTCCCTGTAAGTACCAGTCTTGGGAACACTGTAGGACAGTGGGAGTGAGGAGCAGATGCCTCATTTCCTCATTGCACAGCTCACCAGTGAACTAGGCGAGCCAGAATCCAGCTTGCTGTCCAATGCTTCTTCCACATCCCAAGATGATTACGACCGCGACAGTGGATTACACTTTTGCTAGGCAGCTTTCCAGAGATTTTTATAAATAAATTACCTTTAAGTGGGCAGTTTCCAAACAACTGGTCTTTATCAAAATCTGAAGAAGTGGCACACCAGAGAGAGTCTGCATCGTCCCTCTGAGGGATGCATTCAGCGTACCATTTCCCCTGGTGCTTAAACGGGAACACACAGGGTGCACCAAAGGCATTTCCTCCCAGCGTATAGATATCTATGGAGAAAAGCAGAGATCAATACTCAGCAGTCAGCTGGCATCAGATGCCCACCACAGTGACACTCATGGGCAGCTTTCCATGGACAAAGCTGAGTCATGCAGGGCTCAACACACCAGTACTTTGTTACCCCGAACATTTACAAGGCTGATGTGCCAATCAGATATGACTATGGCAAAATATTCAAAACTAAGACTCTCAAACACTTTATTGGGCCTCAAACTAATTTCTGTTTAACTTTGTCATGCCACTGCTTTCTGGACTACTGTGTCAGAGGTCCCTGTGACTCAGCTTCTCCCACAGCACACATAACTTCTGTCCTTAGATAATGCATACATTCTCTTTTTTTTCCCCTGCATGGTTGAAAAAACTTGGAAAGGAGGTATCACAATATTTTTATTAGTCTTCATGAGAGGAAGCTTAAACTTGCAAGAACTCTGCTAGGAAGTGACCTTTTCATCACTATCCAGTCTAATTTACTGCTGTCTGTACAAAATTATGACAAACTTTGTTTCTGTGGAACAGCTGTAGTGTACAACAAAAATTTATTCCATTATGTAAATTCCCAACCTACCAGTGTCACAACAGAAAGGAGAAGGATGAACTGGCCCTGAATGCCCCCTCTACACAGCCCAAGAGCCATAAAATTGTAGGAAAAGGAGATCTTACTCTACAGGGGCCCTTTTCCAGGGTGATAAAACATTGCATCATAAACCATTAGGCACCATTTTTCCTTTAGCTTTTTTCTACCTTTTCTTTTTACTAGGCCTGGGAAACGCTAGGTAAAAAATATTAATGGTGGATTCCATCTACCTAAACAAGAAAAAAACTTCTTAGGGATGATTAGTGGTCAAACTAAATAAAAGTAACAAGAAAAACTAAATTCATCTCCTCTACAAATTGATCAAACATTTTAAAATAGTCACAGATTTCCTTTTGCTCTTGCTGTACAAACAGAATTCTCATTCTTCCTTATGATTACATCATAGGTCTTTGTCATTTTATTCTATCATTTGAAAGAATTGCTCTTTACAAGTTATGCAGAAATGTATACAACTATATTTGCTGAAAAGCATACAGATATATTCGCCTTTCATTTCTACATCCCATCTATAATTAGATCCTCTGCTGATGTCACTCTAAGAAAATGGTTGCTGCCTGTCAAGCAGGCAGTGGAATGCTTTGTAGGTAGGGGCAGTCAAGACACCAAGAAATAGAGATGGAATTCCCATACTCACCCTCATAGCGCTGAGAGCACACGCTGTCTGTGCTTCCATGGATTTTCCACCTGCTCCCTTTACTGGATACTTTGGACAGCCTGGTTTTCTTCCCCTTCCCCTTGCCATAGCTGAGAAATAAATCCTTGCCATGGGTTGCAAGTGTCTCATTTCTACACTCCCACCACTGGAGTTCATTGGTCCTGTTGCAGGATTCCAAGGTGATGGCAGCCTCGTCGTCCTTGGCGAGCACTCCCAGGCACAGCTTGAGTGCCATGCTCAGCAGCTGCGTGGGGGAGACCCACCTGAACTTCTGAAACTCATCGTGCTCATCACAAGTGGTAGTTATGACTGAGCTAGAGTTCTGAGCTTGGGCACAGAGATTGTTATCTTCATTATAGATTGAAAATATTCCCCTACCTATGAAATAAAATGATAATGCAAACATTTGAGGAGAGGTTTCTCAGGAGATAAAGTCAGTTAGTTGCTATATGACAGTCTGCTACAAAAAAAAACCCAAAAAACCAAAACAAACAAAAAAACCCCACACACAAACAAACCCCAAACCAAATCAAACCAAAAAAAAAAGAAAAAATATATCTAGTTCACAGAGAAAGAAATCAAGAGAGGTTAGCCATCAGTACTAAGGATATTTATGAAAATATTCTTAAAATGAAAAAAACACAAAAGCTGAAAATACAGCTCTTTGATGAGAAATTGCTCTTCTTCATACCTCTCCTGAAACTACAGTGGTCTAAAAATACCTGTCAAAAATGACCTTCATTACACTACATTTCATCATTTCTTCAAAATTCCACCACATCATATCTAAATGGGCTTTAATTCTGCAAGTAAAAGGACATTTTTTGCTTTAGAGCTAGTAAAAATGGTTTACATACTCAAAATTAAATAATGTTTATATTTGGCCCAGAATGACATTGTGGTTTTCAGCTCACCAATAAAGTGGTGTATTTTTCATTTTTGGTTAATTATCTCGGAATTTTTTAGCAGCTGTGCAAAAAGTCATTTCTTCACAGAGTTTTATTTGTAGGTTTCTCAGGAGGGAAGCCACAGCTTGCAGCATCATCAGTTCTGAGCACAGTTAAACTGAGCCTATATCCTAAGTGCTATTAATAACTACATTTGTAAATAGAAATGTGAGACACTGCACATTAGGGTTTTGTTTCTTAAGATCAGCTTCAACAAAAAGCCTGCTCCAAATCTTCACTCTTTTTGCAGCTCAATTTGCATCCATTCGCTCCCTTCCAGGTGACAGGCAACATCACCCAACTCACTCAGCAGTGCCATAGAGTTTTACCCAAGGTTTCTCGCCTAATACTTATTACTTAAGTGAGCCTTCATAACCCCCCCATCCCAAAGCTGCCAGGGAGTGGTTGAACACCCTTGGTGTTGTTGCTCTGAAAGGCCATAGACCAGAAGAAGCCAGATAACATCCCTGACAGAGCTCTCCTGCTGCAGTCGTTCTGGGGAAGGTTAGCAGAGGATGGGTTAGAGCTGGCTTGGTCTCACCCAAAAGCATGCACAGAAGAAATTGTCCTGTGGTGGATTAGATCATTGGTGCATTGGCTGGTCCCTGCTGCCATCCAAGCGATAGCACTGGACTCCCAGAGTCCTCTAGCTGGGAGCTTGCCGTGGAAAAGCCACAGTGTCATTTTTTTTCCTCTCAGCAGTAGGAGGGTGTGAAATCTAATGGACAAGGGGGGATTTTAAGGTCCTTCCTAAAGCTCTCAGCTTGGAAACAAAAAATCAATATGCACTGATCAGTATGCTGTGGTCTATATGAGCTGCTAAGAAAGTCAAAGCACACATCAGCCAGTAGTTCTGTGCATGCTGAGAGTTCACTGCTCTGCACTGAGCTCTTCTAGCCTCCGATGGAGTAAAGCGAAATCAGCTTTTGCCTACATTCAGCTTTCTCAAGAATCAGCACTGCCAAGGTTATGCCCACATCTGTTGGCATATTCCTTTCACTCATATACCACGCTGAAACCTGGGTTAAGGAAAGAGAATACCAACGCAGATACCGTCAAACTTCGGAGCTGAAGAAAACTTTTTCAAATTATTCGCTGTGACTAGATCTAAATTCACTGCCCACTAAGGGAGATATCTAGAACGCACGCTAAAGAATGTGAAAACCTCCACACTCAGCAGAGAAAAAAGACTTACCAGACATTTGAAGGGATGTACTAATGGAGAGAAGAAAAATCAGGGGCAAGTAGAGAGACATGGCAAATATTTCACTCCTTTCTTCCTCTCACCTCGTATTGATGCTAAAGACCAAACCAGTGCCTTGCAAGAAAACCCCTCTGCACTGAAGTGGATTAACAAACCCTTTTTAAGACCCAACAGACACAGGGAAGTTCTGAGCTTCAAATAAGGAACTGTGTCATGTCACATGAGTAATTTTGAAATAATACATTAATGAGTAAACTTTGCTTTCTAAGCTAGTTTTTCTACTGTATAAAAGTTTGCCATGGAAGTAAGAGATCTAACAGGTAGTGTGGATTTTTTAAGACATACCTTATAACTCAGATTCATTATTTTTACAAAAAGGTGAGATTACTGTCTCATTTGCAGAAATAAATGAAAGGAGTAAAAAAGAAGAGAAAGATTTGTCTATATCAATACATGATGAAAAAAGCCAGAGTGCAATGCAGTACTGTGAAAAATCAGCTGGGACACCATACAAATCAAGTAACTATGACCTTGGATTCAGAGAGAACCAGAATTTTCTACACCTGCAATTCCACAGAGAAGAAAAAAAGCTGTAGAAAGCCAGATCTGAGTTCTTCAGGAGACATGTATTCTTTCTTTTGCTCCATTCTTGGCTATAAGCAGTAGTAATTACCCAACTGACAGCAACAGCGGAAGAAATTTGGGAAAGAAAATACACAATTCTAGGAAGAGGAGAACCTGCAACTGGAAAATACTGGATTTTCAATTATTGCTAGTGAGGAAAACTAAACTGATGAGTACTGCTTCATTTTTCACCCCACTAGTCTGTGAAAGTTTCCACCCCGTAAAGTGTACACCCTAGAGACATTCTGACAAAATTGTGATGTTTACTTTGATAAAGCTTTCTCCATGATAGTTTAAAGAGGTCAAGAAACCTAGAGCATAGGGAAGAGAGAAGGGACTCATGTGAAAGCTTTACATCAGTTTTTGCATATGGACTTTGAAAAATTTCATTTCCCATACCTCCAGGAGAGGCTGGTGTGGGATACCTTCCCCAATATTGCATTTGCAGTGTTGCAGGTAGTGAAGACCCTGGACATGCACACGAAGATGTGGGATTTTGCTTCTATTACTCTGACTCAGATGCAGATGAATGACCCCCTAGGTCTGAAGAGGTATGCAGGGAATTAGAGTAGAACAAAACCACAACAGTGAGAGAACAGTGGGACCTCAAAGCCAGAAGCCATAGCTAGAGCAAAGCCACGCAAAGAGGGGAGCCTGAAAAGGATACTGAGACCTGAGGAAATTGGAAGAAATAAGGGCTGTTCCACAAAGCAGCAGAGTTCAATTACTCAGTAAGTTATGATCCATATTTAAGGATGGCTGCACTGCGTCTGGAGTCAAGCATTCTGGCAATACCCAACACCAGAGTGCTTGAATATGCAACCCCAATTTTCCAACTTTCCTTCCTTCCATGTTCATGAGCAAGAGAAATCTGCCTTGTGGTTCTGCTGTATAAAACATCTCATAATATCCAAATCTACCAGAAGGCAACAAGTGCAATTACAACAGAGAAAAAGAAACTGCTTCTGTTCTGAACAAAGATCAGTGCTTGGTGAAGGACTGGTGTTGATAATCTGTTGAGAGAGGCTGAAGAAGAGTAAAACATACCACAGCCAGCTTTACCTCAGTGTTTGTGTGCTTTTCTGAGCAGATTGCATCACAGCCCATGAAGTGGGAAAGAAAAGCAGAGGACTGCGAAGATGGGCTCCGGGATCTGCCATTTGGCAAGGCACAGCCTGACATTTTAAAAGTGGCGAGGAACAAAAGCTGCTGGGGTTTGTGTTGATTCAGCATTGTTCCTTTGGCAATCTCTGCTCCCAGGCAGGAAGTTACACTCGGAGTGTGCAGATTCACCACCTTTCTCTGAAGTCCAAACTTTTTCGGAGAAAAGGGGAAATGAGAATTAAACACAAGGGTATCAAGAAACATAGCAATGTGAAGGGACAAAACTTTACACACTATTGAATATTGCCATCAAGTCATTCCTCAGGTGCCCACAGAAATGCATGAGTGAGCCCATCTGGGTTCAACTGGATGCTTCCCTACAGAAGCTAAATAATTCATTTTCAAGAAAACACTTCTATTAAAATATGAAAGTAATATTGTGATCATTTAGTCTGCTATAGCTTGATATAAGATTTCAATCCAGAATCCCCACATATAGCACTATCAGTTTCTAAACTACAAACATTTATTTCTTTCAAAAATATACTCTAAACCTCAGTAGAAAAATTCTAGATTAAAGAAAAGTGAACAACCATTCAATTTTTCTATTTTCATGCTACCTAAGCAATGATTTTTTCTTTCATTTTTCTAAATCACCTGATCAAATATAAGAGATCTTGGCAGCATCAGAGAATTATAGATATGAACTATTAGGGATCAGTTAAAAAATTTATTTGCTTTTCAATTCATATTCACTTGTTCATACTATTCATCATCTTGTTTTTCAAGGAATGATTTTCCTTGTTTTTACAGCAAGTATATTTCAGAAAAGCAAGAACCCAATTCCTCTGTGAATGTATATATATATGTATGCAAAATACAGCCTGAGACCTCTCTTCAATAGGGTTATTTACTTGGGAGACAAAGTAAGAGACCACAAGAGTAACAGTTTGGTTCTAAGGCACCTGACCAACCCCAATATGAATAGCAGTCAGTAGTAGAAAATGGTTGAAAGATTTGGTGAAGGATCAGAATACATAAAACATAAAATTATAGAGTGTGCCCATATGAACACAACTGATTTCCAATAAGACACATTTCTTTTTTCCAGTCAAATAGAGAAGCATATTTTACCTCTCTCTGTTCCTAGATAAAAGCTTTCCATTTGATCTTAAATTAATTAGATATTATTTAAAGCGTTCAAGCTTGTTTGTTTCTCTACCTTCTATTCAAAAACTTCTGTTAGAGTTTGTATATGAAGTATCAGTGCTTATCTTCTGCTTGACATAGAACTGTAAAGATTTTCTGTGCTGTAAATGCTACTGTTTCTGTATTAAATCTTTTATAGGAAATTCACTTCAATTCCATTGTCTTGAAATAGGAGGGACTGTAAGCCATGTAGATGAAATTTCCTCCTCTTCTGAAAATCTTTCAAGTCTTTTTCACTCACATGCTTTCTAAAATGAGCAGGCTACGTAGCTCCATCTTCAGAGTAGGGCTTCTTATTTGGAACCTTCTCCTTTTTTCCTGGACCTCTTTAGACAGGAGAGCAGAACTGACACAGCATTTCACAGAAGCAGCTACATCTACTGCCAGCTATTACCTAGCATGGCATTTTTAATTCTCTTCACCTCAGAGATGATGCTGGATTTCAGGAAGAATAAATGGATGAATGAGCTCAGAACTATCCAGGCCCCAGAAGCTGGACTCCCCCTTGAGACTTTTTAGTGATGTACTTCATAAGTATGGCAAAGAACCAGAAATGAGACATCCCCTCTATTTTTATCTTCTTTGCAATCATACCTTTGCGTATGTGCATGGGAGTAAAGGTTATACGGAAGAACAACTCAGTGCACAGATACCATTTTAAGATTGTGCAGGGCACCAGAACAGGACTGAGCTTCTTTCAGGTAGAGACTGCACCTGTTTGTTGTTTGCTCAACAACCAGCATAGCAAGGCTGGGATTCCAGTCAGGCTCTCTTGACCTTTCATTGTCCCTTTCACGTAAATTTCCACCTGGCACCATTCCTCCATATAACGGACACAACATGACCTGTAGCGTCATTAATCAGTCAGTCAAGAGCTTTCTGTTATGAGTCACATCAGATGGCATAAAAAACCATTAGAGGTACTGATCCTTAAAAAAACATGCTTAAACAGCTGCGCACTAAAAATGAAAACAGCAGCAGAACAGAGCAAGGGAATAACTGGGAGAAAGAGAGCGGAGCCAGAGAAAAGGAGTTCCTGGACAAATTTTCCCATCTTACCTACATATGTATGTAATTTAAGATTTTTACTAAATCCCTCAACTCACATTTTTGTTATTTTTGTTTTGTCTTTAAGCAGATACGCCTGGGACAGATTCTGGAAATATCAGTTAATATAATACTGGATTACAACTTTTGATGGAATGTCTACACAGTGGTATCATCTCCTTTTTCACTTTATCATGTTACAGTGTCCTATATAGATGAGACTATAAAATGCAAACCTATTTTAAAAACCATAGTTATTTTTTATTTCACAGAGCAAAATCTGAAACCACAAAATCAATCCTTGCAAACCTTTGTACGCAAGTGAGGAATCATGCATGATTTACATTTTACAGGATCTACAAAAATTAGGAATATAAACTCCTTGGGGAATCTAAGATGTCCATAAATAGTAGCTGATTTTAGAAAGTAAATAAAAACAGTAGTAACTATTACATTGGTGAAGCTAAATTGTTCTTTACTCGCAGCACACATCCCACAAACCTATGCTACTTATTGAGAAGCTGTAGAGAGCAGTACCAATATGTGATCACTGTAACAGCTATCCAGAAACCTTCTCCTCCTAGAAACCTTCAGAACACGCACAGGCAATTTTCCTCCCTCTCCTCAGTAACTGCTGCCCTGATAAGGAGGAAGTTTTGCCATGACCTTCATCACCTCCGTTCAAGCTTGTCACTCGTGGCCAGCCAAAACTGGCAGCTAATATCAACCACACTTTTCCACTCCAGAGGCCTGCCTCCAGATTTTACCTGATTAAATCCTAGAATACATAAGCTAAAAGAACTACATTCTTGGTTTTCTGTGTTGTATGAAGTTGTGGGAACTGAAATATCATAAAGGTCTTTTTTCCCCACGTGGTTCAAAGGAGATGTGCCCAAATACAGGCTTATCCCCTAGTGACAATGCCTGTAGTTAAGTCCATGGGAATATTTGAAAGATGGTAGAATTAGAAGATGTTTACTGAATAGCTTTGAGTATCTGTTCAATAGCATGGTTCGAAATAAATCTGATGCAGAAGCGTCAAATCTTGTGTGCATTCCTCAAGTGGATCTATCTACATTTTACTTTCTTTATTGTGTCCACTTCTATCATTCTATATAATAATTAGCCAACATTATCACTTTTCTTAACACCCACATTCACCAGTGTGATCATCAAATCCTGAGATCTAAAATCTTTCACCTTATATAATGGCTACAAAATAAAGCAGTGTATGACATTACACACACACAGAAACAGGCTATTACAGTAATTGCACATGAGAAAATACCTTTGGCTTAATTCTAATTGCATAATTTTAATAAAAAGGCACATTTTATTTTATTACATTACATTTTATATTACATATTACATTACATTTCCTTTAGTTACATTACAGTGTTGCATGTTCATTCCGTTCTATGTTGCTCACAAGATCCTTTGTGTCACTAATCCCAGGAACTGCATCACCATTAAAATACAAATTATTCTCAAAGCTGTCATTTGTTGGCAAGCAATTCTTTCTTCTTTTGTAGAAGAGGTAGCCTGCAAGGCCACTTCCAACTAGGATGATGACACTAACAATAACTACAACGCCTGTTTTGCTGTGATTCAGGGTAGAAGTCTTCTCATCTTTTGGCATTGCTGAAAACAAATAGGAAGAAATCAAGAGAATGCTACATACTCTTTATCTGATTGCTGGAAAGAAGTTCTTTAGAATGCATGAGTTTTAAGAAAAAGGGGTTCATTTGTTTCAAAGTAACAAGAAGCAAAGGTAGCAACATAAAATAACTTGATTTTAAATAACTAACATTGCATGTTATATCACAAATTATTATTTTTTTAGATCTGTATTTGGATATCAAATAGAATATATTGTATGCTACTAGGAAACAGTGTCATCCTAGAAAACAGGTACAGTACTTGGATATATCAGAAAATTTAAGAGACATAATCCAGAATAGAATTTTTTTGGTTTATAATCATATGTGGGACTAGTTTTTTTCTACTTGAAAGACAACATTCTTACCCATTGTAGGTATTTCAGCTGGTGGCATTTCAGATGTTCGTGGCATTTCGGTTGCTGGAACTTGAAAACATTAAAAAATAATTACGTTTTTGTATTAATATTTATTTCTACATTATTTATTATTTATTATTTATTTCTGTATTTTGAAACATACTGAAAATCATGTTCAGATAAACATACAGTAACATAAATCATTAAATAGTGAAAACACTTGGGTTTATTTCATACAAAATTATATATGCCTAAGGCATAGCACAATGGTCTAGTGTATTCCGGTCTCATGTAGTTATTTACACAAGCTAGCAAAAAAGAAGAAATATCAAAAAACTCCATGTAGAGTGATCCAGACATCAAAGTGAAACCACATGAAAATCTATACAGCATCTTGAGGATAGACATGGTCAAACATAATCCTCAATAGAATTAAAAATTTTTGCAGTACTTGTTATATAAACATAGAAAGTGTAATAAATTTGGTTTGCCAAGAGATTTTGATGGCTTGCCTGCATAGACACTTGAAATCACTCATGAACTTCAAAGTGTCCTAGCAGGTATCACATCCAAACTAACAGGTTTGTAGCTCACTTAAATTTTAACATCTGGACCATGAAATCTGGCTTGCTGGGTAAAGGGGCCACCATTTAAGATGAAGATCTTCGTTTTGCAATGTGGACATAAAATCAGTTTATTACTAAATCTTGAATCAATGCATCATGTTTCATTCTGAAAAAGGGGAGCTCAGGAATTTAAATTATCTTTACCAGTCCTCACTTACACCTCTTCCATAGTGCTACCAGTGACAGAACAGAGGGTGTGGGCACCGCTGTGCAACACAGGAGGTTCCCTCTGAACATCAGGAAACACTTTTTCACTCTGAGGGTGACTGAGCACTGGCACAGGCTGCCCAGGGAGGCTGTGAATTTCCATCCTTGGATTGTCACTACAGGCCCTTATAGGAAGCCCCTCTCCAGCTGTCTTGTGAGCCTCCTTTACCTACTGAAAGGTGCTCTAAGGTCTCCCTAGAGCCTTCCCTTCTCCAGGCTGAGCACCTCCTCACTTATGAAATAAAGTTAGATACTTTATGGAATAGACCTGCTACAGAACTCTCAAATTACTACAGTAAAAGTTACTTCAATAAATGGAACAGAAAACAACATCTATTCTATGGGAAGACTTCAGTCACATTTTTGTGTTTGAGGTTCTTCAGAAAACAGCAAACATATCCAGCAATAGCCAGTGCAACTCAGTAAAACCATGTTTCAAACACTCCATTTATTAGTCTATGGCTATTTTATAGTTTATTTAAATTCTGCACATGGAGCATTGTCGCTCTTCTGAAAAACTATGCCAAGAAAAGCTGCATTTATGTTCAGGATATTCAACAATGTAGGACTAGATTGTGTCCTGTTTTGGGGTGAGTGACTGTATAATCCTTGCACTGACACTGGAATTAGGCTGAATCTGTGGCATTCCAGATCAGTAGACTACACTGGCTGAAGCTAATCCTAGAAAAAAGTAACGAGCTTTCATCTACTTCAGCTCTTTGCAATGGCTCAGCATCAAAACAGGTGAATGCCAGTAGCAGCACAAATAGTTGAACTGAATGGTCAAAAAGGAGCAGTGGCCATTTATTTTAACACTTGGTACCCTTGCCTATGAATTTTTGTCAAAGACAACGCAAGAAGATAGATAAATAGTATATCCACCCTTTCAGAGTCTGAGATTTTGCAGTATTTCCTGTAAAAGATACAGTCATCATTACAAGCATTTGAGTAAGTAAGAAAAATTTTGCATGAGAACAAATTTACAGAAAGGATAGCAGAATTTCTCTCATTTCCAGTATTGTAGAGGAAGTGGGTATATTGCAGCTACTACATGCATTTCAACCTTCTTAGGAAGCATAAGTAAGAGATTTTGGTATTGCAATGCATGCTGAAAGAAATCATTATGACGACTTTTAGGAATTCATATGCACTAGATATCCCTACTGTCAAATTTGCACATTCAGTTATTTCAGGACACCTTTGGTTTATCACATTCAAACTATGCTATTTGCTTTGTTTTTCATGCATTCATCTTTTCACAACAGGAGGACACAGAGACAAAAGATCCGAAGCTGTTAAATAATTCACACTTCATAAATATTCAATTCATAGAAACACTACGTCAGAAAACATGTACACATGAGACTGGCAGAGGGAAATAAACAATGGTTACTCCACGGGCAGAGCAGAGGGGATACCCTGAGGAATATGTTTGCATGTAGATGAGACAAATTTGTGTATGCAAGGCATTGGTCTTTACATTGTGATTGCTCAAAAATTATCAGTAGAAAGCACGCCAACTTGGGAAGTGTATGCAATAGGTACAGCTAAGATACAAACACGGTAGTTTAAAAGCAATTCTTGAGGGACTTGAGCACCATCCAGAACTTCTACTTTCTCACAAGAGTCATCCTATCTTTTTGTTGGCATGGAAATGTGAATCCTTTAACATTTATAAAAACTCAGAACACCCAGCTAAAATGCATTGTGTGTAACGGCCACCTACTAATAATAGCATACAGAGAGCATACTCCACACATAAAACTAATTCCTTAATGCAGCACTTACTTTTTGGCCTTTTACAAACATATCCTTTGTAGGAAGAGCAATAGAAATTATTCCAATACCCAGAGTTCGCATACATTTCAACGCAGTGCTCATTTTGTTGAGCAGAAGGTTCTCCTACATTCCAGTTGACAAAATTCACTGCAGTGTTGTCTAGCCACAACCATTGTCCTAATTGAAAAACATTAAATACGGAAAAAAGAAAGATAGTATTAATTTCTATACTGACACCTTCACATGCTCCGTATTTATTGCCTTTGTGAGAAATTTACTTGTCACCACTTTTGGAGACAGACCACTGAACTATTTACCTTTTTATTCTGACACAACACATTGCCCCTAAGTTTTTATGCAAATGATACACTATAAATTTTTGGAAAATGGCAGATGAATCTGGTTTATAGTGTTGCAAAGGCAAGACACTTCCAAGCAGAACCTCCCACAAGTTATAGCAATGGCGCAGTGTCAATTATTTATTCCATTTATAGATATAAATGATGTTAAAATATAACTTAGCTTCACCAGAATGCTCTTTATTTCAGTAATTTGTAGGAAGATTTTGTGTTACTCTTTCCAAAGCCCACACTGGAGTCTTTTTAAGTCCAATTTTATTCCATTTGTTTTCCAGTTTCTGCTCCTTTCCACAAGATTTACACAGACGATTTTCCTTTTTATAAATCTCCTTCCAAAATCTTGTGATCACTGTTGCTCAGCTATGCTTGGGACTTTCTGCTTCTTCCTTCCGGTTCCTTTTTTCTTTCTTTCTTTTAATAGTGCCATTTGCTTAGAATAAATGTGCCTCTTGTGACTCTAAGTTGTACTCAAGCAAATTCTTAGACTCAGCATGAAAGTTGTATTTTGGTTTCTTGTAAGATTCTACATATTTTGCGTTTGTTTTGGGGTTTTTTTAATAATTCCTGACACCCTTTGTATGAGGACAGGGCATCTCAATACAATCTGGATACCTACATAAAGGTATGAAATTTAGCTATGTAGTTATGCTGAAATTGCTATAATCACTATCTAGAGCTATAATGAAGAGCTGAAGAACTCTTGTGTTTATGATCACTGTAAGAAGTGTGCTGTTCTGCATTGCTCTAGAACCACTTCAAGAAACATTTTTTGTATCAATTGACCACATGAGTAAACTTCAGCTTTCCTCTATGTGCCATGCATGCAAATGACTACTCTCAAATTCTTCCCTTTACTGAAAATTTTCTCTATTCCTGGTAAAGATTCAAGCAATGTAACTGAAAAGTTGTCTCCTCCCTGAGTTTTTCATTCAAGTGCTTAGGTAGGCAGTTGTAAAAATAATCTTCCAAAACTCAAGAAAAACCCACCTCAAGTCACCTGAACTATTTTGCAACCCTGCCTCTGACAGTTATACTGGGATATTTTTTGCCTGAACAGTACAAGACTGTATTTTAAAGACTATTGTAAAGATAGAAATATCTATCTAATTGAATATTAATTGCATTAATGAAAAAGAAATAATCATCAAATTTAAGATTTAATTAAAGCAGCCTGTTGACTATTCTGTCTTGTTTTTCCTTCCTTATTACAGAAGTATAATGTGAAATTTTCAACACTCATATCAAACAGTTTCCAGTAATTATTCACTAAGAAAAAAGATGTTAAAAGTAGAGAAAGTACCATCCACATTTCTGTACATTCCTGTCCAAAATGTTGATGTTTTCCCTTCAAGTGGTTCAAGGTTGTAGGTCAGAAAGTTGGCTTCAGCTGAGTCTTCAACTGAGACCAAAGAGGCACCTGGAAGACACAGGAAAAGAAAAATCTCTTAGAGATGTTTTCAAGTGGAAAGCATTCTCATTGTCCTGTCTACAAACTAGCTCATGAGAACCCAGGAACCAACCTGAGTGCCAGAAAAGAGAGGGAGTCTTCTCACCCCGTACCAGGAGTCTGTATTTGCCATGGGTTTCACTGGTAGGTTTTTACTGACCACGTGTCAATATCTACTTCCAGTGAGGATAAAGCTATAATCAGTTCCACTGGCAGAGTGAATGAGAGCTCTGCAAAATCCAGTGGGAGGCCAGACAGACACCCAAGTCACATTGTCACCAATGCTATGGACAGCCATGCTACAGACATATGAAGTCCAGCATAAACTATCTTCACCCCTTTCCCAAAGAAGGAAGTTGAGAGAATGAAACTGCACATCAGCCCTAGTTTACTCATATATTATCCAGACTAAAGAGCTGTAATTTTCAGTCCAGTGGCATAAAACTGCAATAATCAAGGGGTAAATTAGATCAAGAATATAAAAGATATAAATTACATTAAAATAAGCTTTAGTGACTGCTGGGGATGAAGCTGTTTATCTCCTATCAAGGTCAAAGTACAAGTTTTCCACTATCATGATCTTCACTCCAGGCCACATAGCTCCTCTCATGCCTTGTCCCACACACAACAGCGTGTGGGCCATTGGTAGACAGCTGTTTTCCATAACCTCTCAAATTAAGGCAATAATTGGATGCAACTGTCTTGCCCAACACTTGGACCATCCTTGAAATCACAAAACCACGTAACACATGTTCAGCTTTCCACAGTTAGGAAAACAATATGTGCCCATAAAGTAGGATACTCACCTAGTCGAAGGCATTCTAAAGATGCCTGGGCCCAGTTTCTTGAAGATGAAGATTCAATGTAGTAGCAATGACCTCGGAAAGGGATCCAAGATCTGTGTCCTTCTGATTCAGGGCACTTTCCTGGAAGCTGAGGGGGCTCAGTGGGAGCTTGAACTGATTAAAAATAATCAAAAAAATCAATGACTCCCTCTTACATTCATCGCCTTTTGATTTTTTAGGTTTTTGATATTGCAAGTTTATTCAATAGCAGAATAAATAGCAGAGTAATGTGAGTCTAAGCTTTGCAAAATTTATCTAACATTATTGATATAAAGTGATAGCTATTCACAGTCACACTAGCCCTTTCTTAGTATGTGTCTGCCCTAATTTTAAAGTAGCCCAATTCAACCTAAGTAAATTCTAATGATTTCATGTATTTAGCTCTTAAAAGAAAACCCAGCATCTCTAAAGAGATATTGATTGTAATTGCAATGGTCAGATTCAAGTTCTTACCATCAGATTTTTTGCAAACAGAGAAGTAACTTTCGTTGCAGAATCCTGTCTTCCAGACTCCAGTAATGTCAAGATAGACACAGCCTATTTTCTGCTTTGGCTCCCCTTCAGCCCATTTCGTGTACTTCATTCTCCAGTTATCAATCCATTCATAATGCCCATTGGTCTAAGAAAAAAAAACACATCAACTGGAATGATTAAACTCTATCTATCTACTCTATGTAGTACTTTGTGGTAAAAGGATTGAGGCTTTTCTTAGAAACCAGTAACAAATACAAATGGCTCAAACTTAGAAATTTTTGTTGTGACAAGCAGCTGTTTATTGAGAAATACAGCAGTGCAACAAGTGCTTTTCAGCAAAAGGAAATGCAAAGTGACATTGAGTTAATCTTGAATTTAACAACATGTTTAATTTGGGACTAATAATAATTTCATTTAAAATAATTTGCGGGAGTAAAATTCTGATGACTTTTTGCACTAGCTGTTTCCCCAGAAGTTTCAAGACACATAGATTATTTTAACTTGAAATATGTTTAAAACTGTAATTGTCTCCCACCAAAGCTGGTAAACTCAGTGATTCATCCTGGTGATTAATGTCAGACGTATCTTATGATTTTTAGGAAGTGGTGTGTTATGTTCATATATTTGGGGTGTTTTCATTTTCTCAGCCAAATGGAGTATGTGGGACAAGCGTCTGTGCCATGAGGAATAAAAGATTGTATTTTAATATGCAGAAAGTATTAAAATACCAAAGAACTGGGAAAGGGGAGACAAATAAAATTAAACTAGGTAAACTAATACATCATTTTGCTAACTATCCTCAAAAATGTTAAAATATTCATAGTAATAGAACCTTCTTATATTTCTCAAAATTAGGTATCGTTATTAAAATAGATGCTTTCTTCTGTAAATTCTAAAATACGAGGATTTTATGTCACATACATATCACATTTATACCTGATATATATAAAGAGATATTCCAACGTGCCAGCCTAAAATGCCTTATTTGGAAGTGCACAGAGTGGAATATCATAGAAAAAGTGTGAAAAGCATGCACAACACACACAATTTAACCAGATTAACAGAAGAGGATGGATTCCTCTGACAGCATAGGAAAGTATTTAGGTCCAAGATATAAACAAATAAGCTAAAATAAAGAGAGATAATAAGACTTTTCAGCTCCTGATTTGTCCATGAGAGAAGTAGCATCATGTTCAATTAGTTTAATGTTCTCACCACATTACTGTTAAGACCAATCCATACAGGCACCCCATACTTCAATATCTTCAGCCACAGGAAAGAATGACTGTAGGGATCTAAGACACTGGAAAGGTCAAACTGATGTTGTTTGCAGTTTTTCCGTGCATCCTCCCATGTCATTTTGGTATGGATGAACAAATAACTACTATTCTCATAATGGATAATGTTGGATGGGGATGAAGTTGTAGAAGGCAGAAATTCAGAATCTGTAAAATAAAGGACGAAAAAAAGACCCATATACTTGTTCAAAAGGGGACTATGATTTCACTATGGTTGCAAATAGAACTAATCAAAGGTCTTCCTTCTTTATTTCATATTCCCTGATTCATAATTCTCATGGGTTAGATGCACTATGCTTTAAGCCAGCATCTGTAGTAAAATTCAATTACAAAGCTGTAGAAAGGAAAAGAGCTGCTTAAAGCAACTTCTGACAAAGAGTAAAGGAGCAATCTGTATAATCATCAAGAATAGTATTACCAAAATTACTTAGGATTAGGTCATAATTGTTTTCATAATTTTTTTTCATCAAATGAAATGGTTTGCAGAAACTGTTTGGTTTTCCAAGGAGTTTTCCTCCCAAGAAACAAAATGTTCACAACAGACTAGTCCTTAAAAATTATTCATGTACTTAAAAAGATGCTAGATTTAAGTATTTTAATCTCTTTTTTCTGAGGCAATTTTGCTCCAGTTCAGTGCAGATGAGTTGCAGTCTTACTCCAGACAGTTCATGTGACATGTACAAACCAGTATTTTCCATAACATGTTTTGAAAGCCAGTGTGCTCAGAAAATTTAAAAACCATGGAAAAAATGTCATATTAAGGGTCATATTAGACACAAAGATAGAGATACAAATTCCAGCTCAGGAAGACAGCAACACAGTGTTTGCTGGGAAGGGTCAGATGAGACCAGTGACTAACTGGACTTCTGACACATTTGACCCTTTTGTTCCTGCCTGAAGAACAATTTGTGCATTTATCTTTGTTGGAAGACAAATTATGTTTAAATCCGCATATTTAAGCAACTCCTGGAAGAAAAAAAAAAAAGGTTTTCACAGTGTCTTAAAAAGGGAAGTACCTGCATTAACTTGGCATATATATCCTCTGCTGTTGTCACAACTCTGATCAGCCCACTTCCCTGCTTCCTTAACAGGTTTGTTTTTCATGGCAACACAATCAGCCTCGAAGCAAAGAGATACAACATCAGTTAAAAATAGCTAGAAAAAGCAAACATGAAACTTTTGTCCCCCATTTAGATCTTCAGACCCAAGTAATGCTGTAATTTTACTCTCATATCTTTGTAACATGTAAGAACACAAGTTTTAAGTCCTACAAGTGATGTGGAAGATCTATTCCTCTTACACTTCACAAATTTCTTAATTACTTTCTATTGCCCTACGTTGGGGTGAGTAAGCAGACCAGAGAAATTCTAGTATTCTCAGTCCTCAGAAAAGGCTGTTTAACTTTGGTCCAGAAATAAAGCAGGACCCTTAACGTGCAATGCAACAATTTATGGTTTCAAGCTGTAATAGTACACACAGCAAAGTCAGGACAGCTCCTGCCCAAAGGCAGCCACTGATCTGTCAGTACCACCCTTACTATGACATTTCAACTTCTCTGACATGGACACAATAGCTAGAACTTAGGGTAGTACGTATTAAATAAATAGTGATTAGCACAAAAGCCTGCAGGGTTACAAGCGGCTTTGTGAAATAAAACATCCATATTTATTTTATTCTGTTTACTTATTTGCTTCTTAAGAGTCCACAAGAAGATGTACAGATAAATACTTCATTTGTGAGTGAAAAGCATTGGGATTTAAATCTTTCAAACTGAACAGCTGCAGACTAATTTGTACTAACTATGATAAAATTTTTTGCTAAGATCAAGTAAACTTAAAAATAAATCTGAAATTTATAAAAGAGGGACTTTATAAGTTTTCACATAACTCTTAAAAAAAATTCTATTGCTTTACATAAAAAGAGACAAACATATTTTTTTCTTTCAGAAGTAGCATTTTAAAAATATTTTCTCTTCAACTCCAAATTCTACCTAATTTTCTTCCTCCTTTAGAGATAAGAAGCTCACAGGTGATACTTTCAAAAACAGGGAAAAGGACGTTACACATCAAAATAAAATTTCTGCATTAAAAACGTCATTCAAGAGAAACAGAATCAGCACTATAAAGTGCTGTAGTTCCAGAGTACAGAACTATCTACACACGCATGATTAGAGAGAAAGGAACTCTGCGACCTATCAGATCAGTTTGTTTGACAGAGAAATAGGGAAAGTGATTTTCTGGTGGTTTGGGTATTTTTCCTTGTAAAAATTGAATGGCTGTCTTTTTGTAGACTCATGTCCTTTCTGCAACTGTGACTGGCAGAATTTGCTTATTTGCCTCTATGTAAGACACCTGTTTATGGGAAATGTTTGTAAATGCCCCCTAGCAAACTACATGCCAACTGGGAAACCTGCCAGGTTCTGGCACAACTGCCCCCAGAGGACTTGGAGGATGTTCTCATTGCTGTGCTTTAGGGAAAATGCCATGGGGCAGGAGAACCACGGCCCTCTTTACACAGCCCATCAGTGAACACAGGCTGAACACAGAAGCTCTGTAGCCTTCACGAACACAGAGAACAGAAAACTGAAACAAGTCTCTGTATGAGCACCCCACGGATCCTGTCACCTGCTGACATAGCAACTGCACGAGGGCTCACAACAATTCTCTCTACCTGGATTTATACTCAACATGCGTAAGTGTGAAAGTAGTAAGTCAAGCAGCGACATGCCTAAAATCACCACAAATGCATGAATTCAATCTTAGGCAAGGTGGGTGCTGGTCTGTTTTCCTTATTATAACAAGTAATAGGACAAGAGGAAATGGCCTGAGGTTGAGCTAAGAAATTGACACAACTAGACTGTACATTAGGAAAAATTTCATCACCAGAAGAGTTTTCAGGCATTGGAACAGGCTGCCCAGGGACAAATGGTTGAGTCACCATCCCTGGAGGTATTTAAAAGAGGTGTAGATGCAGCACTTAGGGACATGGTTTAGTAGTGGCATTGGCAGTGCTGTATTAACAGTTGAATTAAATGACCTTAGAAGCCTTTCCCAACCTCAATGATTCTATGATTCTATAAAATCAAATTTCAGTGAACAATCTGTGATTCCTATTTACCTGGCCACTGTATGCATATAAACTCATGTGTCCCGATGGGAAGCCTTTGGCCCAGTTTGTAAAATAAACCCCTGTTCCATCTGTCCAGAGGAACCTCATTTCATGATTTATATCATTTAATCCAATCCATGTCTCAGTGACAAAATCTTTCAAATGGAAGGTGAGGAAAGCTAGAATAAAAAAATGCAAAGAAAAAGAGGAATAATTTTAATATAGGACAGTTGAAATGTTTGGCCTCACTAAGATTGGTGATATTAAATACTTTTTCTGAAGTACAGAACACTCCACTGCTGGTAACACAAGCAGGTGAGTTGAAAAGGAGATGAATGTTGAGTTTGATGAGCAGGGAACCAGATATATAACTATGACTTTGGGCAAAATACCTAATTTAAGTATCTAACCTGGTACTCAGATGATCCCCAAAAACACAACAGAAATGGTGTTTATAATGTCCCAAGACATTTTGAATCCTAGCTCAACAATTAGACATTAACAGCCCTGGGGATCACATACATTTTTGGTAATCCCACAAGAGTGGTTGCCCCCAGTGACATAACAGCTCCACCGAGCTCCTGCCATTTGTGTATCTGCACAAGCAGAGCTGTTCTAGAACCAGGAGGGCCTTTCTTCCCTCTCTGGACAGCTGGGCAATAGCCTGCACTGCCTTGGCAAGGAGCAGAATGCACAAGCAATATCCTTCAAATGAGTCCTAACAGATCTATTAAACACAAGCAAATCACTTATCACAGCTTTGCACAGTCCAGGTGGGTGCTGATGTGTCTTAGCTAAGGTAGCTAGCTATTCATCAATCCACTAATCCACTGTACATCAAATGCAGTGATAAAATGAACATACCATGGCTTTTGCCATCCGCTGCAGCCATTGTTATGAATTTTTTTTCCTCTGAAAAGAGTAGATTAATTTCTGCCTGCTCTGTTAATCATTCACATTCCTTTAGCATTTTTCAATGTATGCAACTTACTCCTCCAGGAATGAAACCTGAAGATTTCTTTGCCAAACATCAGAATTGCTGTTCTGCCAGAAACTGTAACAGGAACTCACTCCTTTATGCCTTCACTTCCTACAATGATAATAGTTTTGTGCTAGTAGCTTCATTACTCATTGATCTTTTACCTAGAATTCACGTCCTGTGCATGAACTAACCACCCGAAATCTGAACTGCAGAAATTATGTAGGCTAAGCATATAACTTTCTGAAAAATGAAAGTTTGATTTTTCAGCTCTTCACAAGTGGAAAACATAATTAGTACTAAGTTCCTATCAGCAGTTTAAATTCAAAATACTTAATTGCTCAGACTTCAATGCATTGTTTTACAATGGCTGAGTTTTCAGTATGCTCTCTTGAGTTCACAGACAGTATGTGTTGAGCAGCATCTGTTTTTCATCACATTCACATGTAAGATAAAACAGTATGCCTAAAAAGAAAAGGGTGTTATTAACACCTATCAAAGTCTTCCTTGAGTTTTTAGTTTGAACATGCGCCTTGTTTATTCAAGCATGAGGTAGCTTTCCCCTGCTCATCTCCCTGAGGCATGGATGCAGCTCTGAGATTCATTACAATAAGCTCCTCTAGTGAAAAGCATGGCACGCCTGTGTGGTGAGCTCTGGGTATGTGTATGAGCACTCAAACCTGTTCCAAGCTGCCCACAGGCAGTTCTCATCCTAAAGGTGCTCTGCTTGATTTAATAGAAAAGCCACGCAGCAAGTTAATGCCACCTAGTGAAACCACACTCTTTGGAATGGAAATTGCAGGGTCCAGCTGGCATCATGTGCAAGCAGGAAAAAACCATTAATTTGGCCACCAGGACAACATGCACATATATATATCTGAGCCAACACTAAAATTTGGTAGACTCAAGTGCAGACTTCATTTTAAATTTCTAAAAATCATGTGTTTTGGAGATGTGCAGTCATTATTCAAATCTGTTTGTATTCAGACAAAAACCCCACCCACCCTGTAAGGACTAAATGTCATCTCATCTAGTTGCTACAAAACTGTGCACAGTACCTTGCACTTGTTCATTAGGGATCGAGGCCAGGTTTCCTCCTAAATTCATGCAAGCTGTTCGTGCAGCATGCCAAGTAACACGTTCCTCTTCTGTAGATCCAAATATTTTGTAACACTAAAATATGAACAAATTCTCTATATATTATCTTTATTCCAATATCCCTCAATTGATAATTACTGTTTTAAACAGAGCAGGAGGGAGAAAAGGCAGTAAAATAATGCATTTATCTGAAAAAATACATTCAACTTTAAATGAGCTCTTTGTGTTGGTCCTGGTTCTATGTAAAATTAGAAGTCTCATTAAAATGTTTTGCTCAACAACTAGATTCGATCTGAAATCCCTAGAAAATAAGCAAATCCTGACTTTTTTATAGACAGCTAACAGTGCTAAGTTATGCATGACTGATCTTAGCCTGCCTGATTATTAATTTTACTCTACAAAGCATATCATGTTAGTAAAGTTAAGGAAGACAAAATGTAGTCAGTAAAAAGCATTATGGCTTGGTTAAAAAACACCAAGATCAAGGCATCAATACTTCAAAAAATTCTGACTAAATGTGTAACAAAAGATCTGAAGAGCTGACTAGAGAATTGTCTTTCTGCAACTGCAACTGAATATGCTTCATTAGAAGCACCAAAAAAGCACTTTTCCTGCAAAACAGTGGATGGGCAAACAACGAAAAACATTCATGTGTCATAGCTTTCTACATAAAAACAATAACTTTCTTTTTTTTTAATATGAAACAGTATGATTAAATAATTCCCTTGTTTTCTGTTGAATGCTTTGCCAAACATCCAGCATGCACTGTATTTGTTATGGTACCTTATTACGAAAAGAAAGCCAAGCTGGACGACACCCTCTTGGAGTGGAAACTGTTGTTGGAGGAACAGTTGAATTAATGGAACTGTTGTGCCTTTCACATATGTAGGGATTTGGATAGCCACAGTTTATATCATTCCAAAATCCTGGATGTAAGACAAATGGGGAACTGTATGACACCACATCTCAGCTTGGTTTATGGAAATCAGTTTCATTCATTCTCAGATAAAGTGCTTTTAGTCGAAAGATAAGACCAAAGCTGTCTCTCAGTTTATTACCACTCAATATCAGTTTCTAGGAAAAATATGTCACTTTATACACACTGTAATTACAGAATGTTAAAAGCTTTGTAGAACCAGGTACTAGAAATTTTATAGTGACACATTAGGTCAATTTTAATAAAAAATATAAACCAGCAATCACAACCACAGACCTCTAGCCACAGACCTCTATCAGAGCTTCCCCATGTTAGGCTAAAGGTAAGCACAAGAGTATAAAACTATTAAGTCCTGTAAGTAATACTATGGTCGACTTCAATAACTTTTTGCAGAAGAGAAAAAAAAAAGAGGGAGAAGGGATGCTTCTCAGAAGAAAAAAAAATGTTGCAACACAAACACAAATGATGAAATTCATGAAAGAAACATACAAAACTCACCTAAATTCTTATACATAACTACACAGTTTTCATCGTTATTTGCAAAGTTAGGTTCATGTGGTGCCCATGCCAAATAATTCACTGGAGTGCCATCCATCCAGCTTAAGAAAAACAATTAAACAAAATGCTTCTTTAACATAAAATAGAATTTCTTCCATGTTAAAAAAAGTGACTTTGCAATAGGCTTAATATAGCTGTTCATAGTAAAGTGTACAAGATTTTTTGACCAAATTGCCTCTTTACTAGTTGCACTAAACTTACTCTCTGCACAAAGACATACAAGGTAAAATACAAACATTGAAAAAGCTGTACATCCATGTAGATTAGGCAATGAAGAACAAAATCATAACCAGGCAAATTATTAGGAATTCTTTCTAGTGGTCTGCAAGACACTGGGGTGCCCAGGCTCATCCTTCAGGCACATGCACAAGGTACTCAAAAGTATATTTATCTTAGGGTTCCTACAAAACCAGAAAGGCAGAAACACCTCATTTTCAGAGGGTGACCTGGCTCACCTAACATCCTAATTATCCTCTGGACGTCCCTCCTTGTCACTGTGGACTATAAGGAGAACTGAGAACTGCTAGACCTCTATCCAGGCACTTCAAACACAGACTGAACTGAATCCAGGCCTGAATAAACATCACATGCCAAAATCAATATGGTGGTGTATACCGACATTCAGAAAGGCTTGCAGGAAACCTGCTTGTCCTCACAGTGCAACAGCTATCATTGCTCTAGAAAGAAGAAATAGGTTTCATTTGTTCCTTTATTAGAGTCTGTTCTCAACAGTTAAGGACAGGAAAAAAAGAACATTTTTACCTACCAGAAGTCTTACATGTTTACAGTTCGGACATCTATTTCTATTTTCAATATAAAACACAGAAGAAAGGAAACTAGAATTCCTGAATAAAAATTCAAATGCATTAGCTGCAGTGTAATTTTTCATCTAGCTTTGAGTGAATTCCATTTAGGAAACATGCAGCATTTCTTCTGGAAAATCTAGAGCTAAATTAAGATGAAATTAAATCACTTGAGAATACAATAATGTTTAAATTAAGACTCAAAACTAGGTATGACCTACCTCGTACGTTGGTCAATACTCAGTTGTAAACCAATGAAATATGCATCCTGTTTGCCATTCTTCAGTATCTAGAATGCAAAAATTAAAACTGTACAAATGTCCTCTATTGTCATATAAACCTATTATATTACTGATGAGTAACATACCTCTAACTGAGAGAGGATGTGACCTGCTATATTCTCTAGCAACAACATTTAAGTTAAAGCAGCTCACAGCTGACAGTCCACAGTCACACTTCACCATTGGCCAAAAGGTGTGGTCACCGTATCAACACTTCTCACATTTTACTTGAAAGCCACTGACATCAGCACCTATTGCACAATCTCTGCAGTGGACTTTATCTGATTAATTTCTTGCAAGATCAAGCCCCTTCCTACATTTTGGATATATATGTCCCTGTGTTCTCTCACTGTCACTCTTCAGCCAGCCCAGGAAATGTCCTATGTAGCTCAAATACAACTTTTAAGCACATTCCTGATTAAAAATAAGTTGGCCTCAGGCAGCATAAAAAACAAACAATTCCAATGATATACGAAATAGAATTTCAAAGCTCTTTCTCATAGCATAATCCATGTTTCTTCTCTCTCCGTAATTATATTTTCACAACAAGAAGGAGGCAAAGGAGCAAACTTGAGGACCAAAAAAGAGACTGCTAGGTCGACTATAGCCCAGATAAACAGACAAGATCTAAAGTCAGTGTTCTGAGTGTTGTGTGTGAGTCAATTGCTGGTTTGATCCAGTACTTAAGATATCCTACACAATCATAGCTCACCAGTGTAATACTTTTTGCTAAAATGAACCCACAGATCTCTTATCAATTAGCATTAGTTTGTTCTTCATACTAAACTGGCTTAGTGTTACAGCAATTTCACTACCAAAACTTGTAGGGAGAACACCACGGTGAAAGGATTTGTGCCCATGCTCACTTGTTTTGGGTGGTTTATTCCATAGTATTAATGATATTTCTTACATATCGCCAGAGGAACTTTCTTTCACTTTCACTCTCAATGACAGAAAGGTCTCCAAAGTTCTTTTTGCAGAAGTCACGACCCTCTTCCATTGGAGCAGTCTCCGTGCTGAAATAGTACTGTTTGTCTTCACGTATAATCCATCCATCCTCAGTAGTCTTGTATTCTGTAAGATAATTACCAAGCTAACTATACTGCTCCTGAGATGCAAGACATCCTCCTTAATAAAATTTAACAATGCTTTTGAACACACACATACACACACAAAGAGCAATAGCAGTAACACCTACCAGGTGCAGGAGATTCTGTTGGTTCAGGCTTCACACTTGCCCCTGTGAAAAAACAATATTTATTATGATTGTATGCTTTCTGTCTGAAGAGAAAATATTCACTGTGACTGACAGGCATGTTTTAATACTGACATTGACTTTTACGATCATCAATGGATTTAACACAAAAATGTAGAAGGAACTAAATGGTCTAAATCTCTTATTTTTGGTATACTACTCAATTTTAAATACATAGTCTTGTTCCCTGAGGCTATTCCTTACATGCAATGTATTATAAATACCTTGAACTTTACCTAAATCAAGTATTTTTTTTTTAATTCATTGAAAGCAGTAAACCTTATGTCCAAAGCATTAACTCTGTTAAGACAGTTGTCCTGGATCTCCCTCTCTCTCTTTTCCCCCGGTCACAAATACTTGAATTCTGGATTAAACCAGAGGCAGCAGGAATGCAGGCTGGGTTATCATCTGATGTGGTGCACTAACTACTACAGAGTGAGGTTCATTCCATCTTTGTCTGGTTAAGAGTAACTTCTATCTTGATATTAAAAATTTCCCTAGATAAAATATCACTGGAAAAGATCTCAAGAAATTAACTGGTCTTTTATGAAAAGAAAAACTTTAGACTAAAGCATTCCTCTGTTTGTGTTTGCTATGGCATCATGGAGATGGGATCTTGGATGTCATTGTTAGCATCTCAGGAAAGCAATTTATCCTACAGGAAAACTCTGTCAGTTTAGGCTTACCAATTAGTTTTTTGCTAAAATATAATCTCACAAATAATGACATTTATTAAGAAAATCTATGCCTAAGAAATTCTTTTGCCAATATAAGGCAGAGCTGATATTTATTGTCAATAATCTAAGGCGGCATCATTATTTTGCCCCTCTAAGTCCCACTGTAAGGATGTAGTAAAGCACTTAAATGTGCACTATCCAAAAAGCTCAAATTTAGATAGATGAACTGCTAGCGGAACACAATTGTTCCCTAAATTATAAATATTGTCTTGATGTCTTCAGTAAATAAAAAGCATCCAAACACATATCTCATGAGAATTTAGCAAGTAATCAACATGTGAATATAGAAATAAAGTATCTCAAAACCAGGCTCCATCCTGAAACTACACATTTTTAGCAGACAAAACAGCACCTGAGGCAAGTGAAGGAGGTATTTTTCACACATAAAAAAATCACGTATGTGAACTGATTTGCAAACCATTTTCAGTAACTTGAAACTCAACTGAGAAAAAAATATCCATAATAGGATTTGTTGAAGAAGGCATGAATTTTCTAAATGAAAAGTAAAATGTGAACATGAATATTCAAAGTAACATTCCCAATTTATCAAGTATCATATTACCCTTTTTGAAATCATGGAGAAGGAACAGTGAGAAGTCAGCAAGGCACTAAAGGCTCTGCATCTTTAAATACCTCAAAGACATGGAAATCCTTATACCACTATAATATCTCACATTCCGTGGGAACTATTTTTAAAAAGAGGTTTTGAAATTTTTTATTTCTTAAAGTTAAGGTAAAAATCAACTGAGAATATCTTCTTATTACACTAATACATAGGAGTAAGGTCTACCTTTTCTTATTTGGCAAATCCATCCATACATATAATCACAGTGCCTGTCATTCCAAAGCATGCTGGAATCACCACTGATCTCTGTACAAAGTTCAACTCCTTGATAATTGTTTGGTTCTCCAAAGCCCCAGTTTTCATACCTCACCTATGACAGAAGAAGTTTTGTGAAGATTCTGTTATATGGAAATAAAATAAGGGAGAGAGGGAGGAGACAGCATCAAAGCACAGACCTACAAATTGTCCCCATAATCAGTTTAAAATCTTAGGTAGGAGGAAAACAGAATCGCCCTGTGCAAATGCTGACATTTCCAACTTTTTTCAGATTGCAAATGGATTGCAGCTTAGGTAACAGTTGTTTTTGTTCACACTTGGAAGAATACCAACATTTTTTAGGGTACCTAAATTCTGTAAAACACATTTAATAACAATGTTGGGGCATGTTACACCTTGATACTAAATTAATTAAATATACAGTCTGAGTAAAATAGGATATTATTCAGATACAATAAAAATGATGGCATTTTCCTCCAAAGAGTATTACTGCTATTCTAATTTTCCTATAAAAAATCCAGCTTCAGGTTTCTGTACTGTAAATTGCCACCAATATATCTTGACCAACCTTGCATCAAGTACACCTACATCTCCAAAATCGTTTTTTTTTCTACAGTTTTATACCTTAGTTTAAAGTGCAGTAAGTCAAACTGGCATTAAAAAAGTGTCTTCATCTCCATGGAATGTAAGCCATTGCAGATAATGAGCAAAGAAAAGGAATACTAAAGAAGGATTATTTTACACAAAAAATCCTTGCATTTATAAGAACATCCTTTTAGTCTACATGTATTTAGTTCCCTGGTTGATTCAATGCGTATTTTCTTATCAAAAATCAGTATGTTTTAGCCAAAAAAATCAAGCCATGAAATTGCTATTCATTAGCTTTCCTAACGAGAGCACGATACAGAGGATTATGATTAAGCATAAAATTACACAGAAACACATACTCTACACATGCTTCAGAAGCACAGGGAATGCAAAATAACATCTGTGGAAAATTAAATCACTCACTGGAGATCCATCACTCCAAGCAAAGCCATCATCAGGATTCAAGTAGTATAAACCTATCCAGAAATTCTGGTGGTAATAGCCATTGTTTCTAAAAAAAAAAGTATCAATACTAATAAGGGCATTACAGTATTTTTAACAATCTATAATTTACTACAGTTTAGAGAGTAGGATAGTCCTTAATTCTGTTAAAAACAATAACAACCAGGGTGGAAATAAATTTAAATGCAACCGCTTCTAGCTGTTATCATTATGCATCAACTCGGATTGAAATATAGATCAAGAAAATTACCAGATACAACTCCTGTAAATAAGGTGTCTTAATACCTTTGTATAATGGTTCACTAGCTACTGTTGCTCCATTGCTCAACTCATCATTTTTTCTGTAAAGGCACTTACAGTTTCCAGAGAGTTACCTTCTGCAGTTGAATCACATTTTAAAAATATCACCTTCAACTAACTCCTTTCTGCAAGACACACTTTACTGATCCATCTGAATTAAATTCAGTCAATTTGTGGCAATGAAGCATCTGAGACTTCTTCCCTACTGTAAGTACACAGCTGGAATTCTAGTACAGTCACAGCATTTTGCTGTGATGCTTCAGTTTTGCTTCTTGGTTAGCCAGGGATGTACAAGATCCTTGAGCCTGGCTTATCCTGGTCGTATAGCAAGTGTCAGCTTTTTAAGAATATTTCATCTTATTTAGAAATCTCATGTCTGTTTTTTGCAGTTTAGGGACTTACTAACCTTATTTTCATTCCTTATGTAAGAAAAAAATTAATCTGGAGTTGCCTCTGCTTTTTGATTAGTTCATAAAAGTGACAAAAAATCAATATATTATCCAGATTCAGTAAACTGTTATCATTTTTGTACACTTACTTATGTGAAAACTACTGGCATCTGTAGTAATTTGATAATATCAACAACTCCACAGTAAATAGCTTTACTTCAGATGATAAATGTCACCTTAACTAGACATCTTGCCAATGTCATTTCAGCACTAGCTTTCGAGGTTACTGCTGCTAGTCATACAACTCCTGCTATTTCATCAGCTCTACTCTCGCTGTGTGTTTGACACAGACACAGATACTGAATGCAGACTGGCTTATACAGAAGTAAACACATACACCTGAGGAGAAATATTTTGGAAAGATCAAGAGGCTAACGGAAGTGACCTGCTGACCACCCGCGGATACTCACGCGATGGAACGCCAGATCACGTACTGCTCCTCTTTGCCGTTAATGGAGGCCAGATCTCCCCCTATGGATCGACAAAACTCCTGCGATTCCAGCCATGTTTTCTTGTGTTCTGCTCTGGAAAAGGGCTAAAGAGACCATTTTGCCATCAGACAAAACAGACCATATAGATCACAAGATCAAGAAATATTAGCTACCTGAAAGCAATTAATTTACAGCCATATTCTGTGGGGATTACAGAAACTCTGAGTACAGGGTTTTGGAGTATCCTCCTCTGTGAAACACAGGCTTGGAATGAACTCTTTAAGTCAAGTTATCACACTGCGTTGCTGACAGGAATGTCTACTGCAAGACAACAACCAGCAACAAGCTTAACAGAACTGGAAATTAAGATCAGAAGGTCAATCCTGAAGATTAACAGACCTGTCTTTAACAGAATAAACAAAACCATGAGCATTTCAGTAGAAAGGAAGAAGACCTCTACATACAATCTGGACACAAGATTATGAAACAACAGGACACACATATGCCAATTTTTATTGGGAGTGCAGAATATTCTGAGTTGTAAGAGACCCACAAGGATCATCAAGTCCAACTCTTAAGTGAATGGCCTGTAAAGGGATCAAACCTGACACTTTGGCATTATAAGCACCATGTGCTGATAAACTGAGCTAATCACGTATGTGAAGCAAATAGAAACTACCTTAATGCAGAAATAATCAACATACTTACTTTGAAACAGAAGCTAATACGATTATTTGAGTCCCAACCTTCTGGACACCGGGGAATAGGAGTTGTTGTAGGAACAGGTGGAGGTGTCACTCCTTCTGCCCACACTTTGCATATGAATTTTGCCTTTTCTTCACATTTTATTACATCCCATAATCCACCTGCTATTCCAGTCCTCATGGCAACACAGCCTGGCTTTCTTCCTGGTTGTAAACAGGAATGCACAATAATGCCATTTAGGGTGTTATAAGAATTTAGAAAACTTCATCTTCTATCCTGCCAGAAATAAAGTCTTTGTGCAGAGTCAAAAATGTTTCTAATGTAAGACCAGGCCCCTGGGAGGACCACAAAAATCATCAGAAGGCTGAACACCTGTCCTATGAAGAGAGGCTTAGGGAGTGGGGTTGTTCAGCCTGGTGAAGAAAAGAAGACTCCAGGAAAATATTACCACGGCTACTCAATATCTAAAGAGTGCTTATAAGATGAAGAAAGACTTTTTACCAGAGCTTATAGTGACAGAACAAGGGACAACCATTTTAAAGTGAAAGAAGGTAGATTCAGATTGGGCATAAGGAATTAATTTTTTTATTATGAAGGTGGTGAGTAACCAGAACAGGTTGCCTGGAGAAGTTGTAGATGCCCCATTCTTGAAAATTCTCAAGGTCAGGCTGGACTAGGATTTGAGCAACTTGGTCTAGTGGAAGGTGTCCATGGCACAGGGTGAGGACTAGGTGATCTTTAAATGTTCTTTCAATACAAATCATTCTGCGATTTTATGATTCTAATTCATGAAGAAAAAAAGAAAGGCAAAAAAATCCACTCTGAGATACTGAATTGTGCCTCACACCAAATCATCTCCAGTGGCTGACTCTTGCTAGATCATAACCTTAGATCCAACAAATTCTCCCCTAAAACTGAACATATGGTTAGAGCTAGCTTTTCCAATTTTCCTAATTTGACTTACAATTTTCAAAAACTAACTAGGTATATATAAGCCTACTATTGGCTTCGTAGTCTGCATAGCCTTACCACTTCACCTGACACATTCAAATCAGCAATTAGGAACTGAAATTAAACAGAATCAGAGAACCTCCTGCAAGGCATATGCAACATACCAGAACTTTGAACACCAACAGCCACCCCCTTTCTGATGTGACCATGTCAGAGATTAATGACCTGCCATTCCTATATTTTAGCCCTCTTGTCCTACCTTACAAAGCCATTTTCTCTAGGACTGAGATGCTTCATGCATGCAGTGAGCAAGTGTGCTATGAGATACGGCTGAGCAGGCAGGACTCGCAAGGAGGGTCTCTATGCCTGCAGAGATTGCTCCTCCAGAGCAGTACAGACACAGACTTCCCCAGAACAGCTGCAAATCACAAACCTGATCTCGATGGAAACTTCCTTCCCAAACTCATGCTAAAAACTCATTTCAGCACTGAGCAGGAACTTAGCAACAGTGCTGGACTCTTGGGGAAAGCAGCCAGATGCACTTGGAAGCCACAATGTCATCAAGAGAGCGCTAAGGAAAAAACTTCAAGAAGTGAGCAACTTATTTTGGTCCCTGAAGTCGTTAAACAGCACAGAGTCATACCTACCAGGCATTTCAGAATTCCAGTGTGTAAATAAGACAGATTCACCATTAGCCCACTTGAACGTTCCCTTCTCTTCTACATCTGAAAGTCCAATCCAAAAGTATCTTTCTGTTCTCAGCCCAACCAGGCTAGTCAGATAGGCTTGTTCATATCTATTCAAAAGAAGTCAGTCATTAAATTAATACTGTTAAATTTATTTTTTAAAGTTGTAAAAGGCTTGTTATTTTCTCAGAATTACTGCTGTACCTTCTTGAAAGCATAGCTTCAATGGATTTTCTTTAGCAATGAATATAACAAAACCAATAAATAATAGATACTTTGTAAGCTTCGATATCAGAGTATTTTGCATTCTTCTCAGATGCCCAGTGAATAAGGTGGCATAATCATGGACTGACAGGAAATTGGTGGCAAACGAAACCTGACATGCCTTATGTTTTATACCACTTGTGTGAGTTTTCTAGTACTCTAGTATTTTATTACTTCTTGCTTCAGACAAATCCAAAACTGAAAAAGAAATCTCAGCATTACTGAAGAAAGTTACAAAAAACAGTTTTGTAAGTTTACATAAAACTAAGGAACACTGTAAATTAGATCCAATGATAAAACAAGAAAAGTTATATTTAGCAAACAAATCTATGTCGAGGTAAAGCCTCCCATAGCTCATTATGGTGTCTAAACAAACAGTTCTTAAGAAATCAGAGCAAATAAAAAAAGTCTCCCCTTAACGAGATGTAGTCTGAAGATCACATTAATGCTAAACCATTTTTATGGCAGCTGCAGTGCTATCTATGTTTTGAGAGCTACTATTCATGACAGCTGGAACTTTCGCATTAGAACATATCCATTTTGATCATATAACAAATAAGAGGTTGTGTAAAGCATCAAGCCATCTGCAAGCAAATATTTTGTCTCTTAAGCCTTTTACTTTTCCTATATTTCACATACATGGGCACTACTTCCCCAGAAATTCAGCACACACTGAACCCTGGCTGAATTGTGACAGATTTTCAGGTACCAAGCACTTTACATCATTTGATTTCTCACTTAATTTTTTTGAAATACTTCAATTCGAAGACCAGATAGTTGAAAATTATATCTTCTTGCTCATTTGTACTACCTTTTGAAAGGAATTCAGAGCCATAACTTTTCATTTAATAATCAAAATTAGATTCTGTATTCCTCACTCAAGTTAGCCACTACAATTAAGGAAATAGAAGACATAGTTCTACTTTTTCTTTGACATAACCATCTATACCAATACTGATTTCACAGCCATGACCTACGTTCAGTATAAACCAGATTCCTGGATTTGAATACATATGTAAAAATTGTGAGAAGTTCTATATCAACAGATAGCTGTCCTCTGAAGCTAGGTTTTTGCCCAGATCAGCGTCTTTATTCTGATACACAGGTGATGCTTGAAGTTGAATCCTCATGTGATCCCCTCAGACAAGTAGATGTTCACATACCTGTCTTCAACAGTTGCTAAAAAAGCCTGATGACTTCTGCAGGTTTGATTTGCTTGAGAAAATGTTACAAATGTATTTCCAATGAAGTAACAATAAAAACCGTGTCTTTTCCAACCCTGTCAAAATAAATGTAAAGTGATCACATGCGGGACAGGGAAAGGGAAGGGGAAAGGGAATAGGAAAGGGAATTGGAACGAACAAAAGAGAAAACTGATTTATAGCACTGTTACCTAACCACTAGACAAAGGAACAATGGAACTGAAAAAGTCAGGGTGGAAACAGTCAGGATCAAATCTTTTTAGAATTTTGTTTCATAAAATAATTTTTCACGTCTAGTGAATTTTTAATCAACATATTCCACTCACAAAGGAATGAGAGGCTTTGCTGTGCACCTTTTGTGCTCAGAACAGGATTATAACCAGCACATAGGCATTGTGCAATCATGAGGATGGTCTTGAGAAGCAAACTTCAGCTTGAATTGTCAGAAAGGGAATGACACCTCAAACAAGTTTGTTTATTCTTAGCTAACATTAACACTCTCTCCAAAAGTTTTGTCATTCAAATATCATTTACTCAGGAACATGCTCTCAGAGAATGTTGCTGTGCCCAGCCACAGCTCACAAAAAAATTTCTTCTGATGATTTCTAATTTCTCACTTTTGAGAGACTTTTTTTCTACAAGTGTGCACTTAGCTCTCTAGGCAATGGTTACCATCCATAAGCATGAGGAACCCTTTATTTCCTTGAACAATTGAATACTTGTAAGGATTCCAAATACTCTTCTACAAATACTGGGAATAATCAAAGACTTCCTCTGAAGCTGTGTAAAGAAGGCTTGGAATAAAAGGCAATTTCTTCAAGGAAGACAAATACTCAGTAAGATTTCCTATGACATAATAAATTACATTCATTTTTTGTAATTACTGGGTGTTATGTCACTAGAAGGCAAGCAAATAAACAATAGAACTGCTGACAATTCAGAAGGAGCACAATAGATTCATTTCACTTGGCCACTGGTAATAACTCGTTCAAAGTAGACGGCACTGCCAGAGACCACAGCAAAGCCCTGAGAACAGTATTTAGACAGGGACACCCTTCCTGCTATGAGCAACTTCGTAGAAAACTGTAGCCAGAGCTGAAGTGCAGCTGATGGTACAGGCAAACTCTTTAGGGAAGCTTGAATGCCAATCAAGGATAAATGGTCTGCTGCAGGGATAACAGGTGTGAGATTTGGTTTAAGTTCTGGGAAAAAAAAGGGAGTATCAAGAGCCAAATGACAGTTATAGATCAGATTTAGTCATATATACCACCTACCCCATCTGCCATAGAAATAAGAAGGCAAAATCTTCTGATTATCACAAAACAGAACCAATTTTTCCTGATTTTTCTGTCAGCTAGGTGACAGTTCCTCTTTTTTATGGCTCTTAGCAGCCTGCTCAGATCAGACAGCTTTTTCTTCACTTACTCTCTGGCAGCCCATGTCAATAGTTTCCTCTTCTGTAGGACCATCTGATACAGGTTTCCTTTTACAGATGTAGCCAATTTTCTTTTCACAAGAATGGTCTGCCCAAAATCCATCCTGAACATACAAACAGAACCTCAGTCAACTGGGATCTTCAAAAAAAGCTGGCTTATACTTCTAAGTATTTAATATTTTTTTGCTAGGACAGATCAACCCAAAAATATCAACAATGGAAATATAAATGTACTGAGGTAAGTAAATATCAACAAACTGAGAAGGTCAACTTATAGTTATGCATTGTTTGGTCAGCTGACAGCTCATTCCAAGAGATAATGAGCTGGTACAACTTCCATGGAATTCCTTCAGACAAAACCTACATCATGCTTTCTGTATTGCTTTTGGGCACTGATACAAGTGAAAGGATGACAAGTCTTCTAAAGCAGCAGAAAGGAACAGCAGGCTGCTACTTTTATTTATAGCTACCACCATAAATCTATCTATCTATTGCTGTTGGAATTAAAAGGGCCTCTGAGGTTTTGATAGAAGTCTTACTTAACATGCGTTCAGCGCTGGAAGACCCCAAGATCCTTCTGTAGTGAATGACTCTGCATTAGGTGAAGGAAGAGAAGGCTTGGACTAACAGAGAATAGGGTCTTCCCTTCCCAAAGTCAAGGAGCAGCATCCTGAATGAGTATTTTCAGGTGGTTGTTGACCATAGTATCAAGCATGCCAGCTTGCCATTGAAACTCCATTTCTGAGCAATAACCATGGGTTATCTGGCTGCACTGAGTGCTGCAGTTTTAGCACGGCACACAGCACATGACCAGTGGGCCCAAATCTTAATGCTTTGAGACCTTCATCATTGAATTAATTTTATTTTAATCCCCAACCAAACGTTGGATCCTTTTTAAAATCTCAGGTCATCTTCTGTCAGCAGATTTGCCTCAACACATATACGCCACTGCATCGACCTGTAACTATTCTTGTCTCCTTATAAATGAACTGCTTGTGTGCCGCAGTGGTTTTGTCTGAACTTCAAAATTTTACTGACCATGCAAAACGAGAATGAGGGCATAAATAACAATGATTCCTATTTTTCTATCCATTTCTTTATCCAGTAGATTTCAATGAATGGCCACATGGAAGGGGGGAAACATCAGGCAGACCAACAGTGGTTTTTTCCAGGTCTTGACATTGTGGAGCAGCATGAACTGACTCCAGACCATGCTGTTGGTGCCCTGCACCAGACAATACTGCTCGGGCTAGTTGCCTTTCTACCTTCCTTGCCTTTCTCCTAAAATCTTATAGAAATAACCAGATTGTCTTTCCTCTAATCTTGAAACAGAAACTGAGGTAGCTGGCTCTTTCCTAGAAAAATGTAACTGATGCTGGAGCTCAAACTGTCACAGTTGATTTACTTAGGTTTGCAGAAAATTAGAATCTAGTGGATGCCAACTTCTGTACACAAATAGAAATTTTTAACCTGAATCTAAGTTCCCCAAATTCTGTAACACTTGGCTCGGCCAGAAAATGCTATCTCAATCCTCAGAAAACCACAAAACAGGTTCTGCTCCTTCCTGTTTTTTTCTTGAAACGCTTGTTCGAAGGCAGTCAAGTCATTTTGATGAAAATCACAGCTTTACCAATGGATTTAAGCTGCCCTATGTGTTCCAAAAGACTTTTAAAAAAATAAATTAAAAAAATGTATCTAGGAACTATGAATATCAGGAGCTATCCTAATACTTTTTTGAAAGCACTACTCAAACCATGAAATGCCTGTCTGCCTCTTACTTCCTTAACACCAACAGATGAGGTTAGCTAAAGGGCACAGGATGGTAGGTGAGACAAGACCTCAATTATGTGTTCTTAGAAATTCACCACCCACATGCACCAAGGCCAGCTGCCTTACTCACCTCCCATGCCTGAGCAAGTTCTCCAGCCTTGACCAGCATGAAAGTCCTTGAAGCAAGTGCCATTTACAGCCTCGACTCAGTGACTCTCACATTGCAGCACTCAGCTTCTTTCCACTGTCTGACCCTATAACTCCAACAGGCAAAGCATCCTACAACCTCAACCAGCACTGGCACAGCCACTTCACAGATAACAGCACAAAAATCCTCACACCCTTAAAAAACTGTTGGCTCAATTACCATGCACACCACTGCATGGCTGATGTGGAAGAAATACACATTTACACTCTTCTCACCAGAGTATGCCCACTAATACAGCAGAGAAGATTTTTAAAATAATTTTTCATAGGGACTCCTCTGTGTCCCCTATTACTTCTTCCTGCTGCGGAGCTGGCTCAGCCCTCTCCTGCTGCACTCCATCTCAATCTTCAAACTTGAGTGCTTCTCCACCAGAATTATGGTGACACATGAGCAGCTGCATGCATATAGGCCATGGTTGCTGTTGATGACTGCACCAAAGTGAAGCAAATAAGAAAACTAAGCCTATTGGAGCTTGACTGAAAGCCTGTGCTCCAAGCAGAGCTCAGTAGAGTGTTCAGGAAATTGAGAAAAAAACACTAGTTTTCCTCTTCAATTTATAAGTGCACTCACCAAAGTGTAGCAAAAGTACAACCACCAAGTTTTAATTTTGCAAAATAAGGAAATACCTTTGGTATGTGTACATGATT
>VZTG01004868.1:457570-522167 GCA_013397845.1 Melanocharis versteri | reverse complement strand
ACCCAGCAACAAAAAGGAACTTGTTGGAGGCCAAAAAAAAAAAAAAAAACAACAACAGTTGATGGTCTAGTTTCTTTGGTGTAAATCTTATTGAATTACATTGCTGGGGATTTCTTAGTATAAGAAACTCTTCAGTTCTTCATTTCAACTACTCAGCAAAAATTAACTCTGTGCTTCCCCATTCTACTTTTAAAGAAACTACCAGACAACTCAAAGCCATCCAGTTTACTTTTTCATCCTAATGGAAACAATTACTACTCCCTGGACATCATTTCACTTAAACAAAAGAAGCAATGAAAATTATCACAAATAAAAGGTAAAAGATGATATTACATTAACATGTAAACAATATTATTCCAAATGTCAAGCCAATAAATTTATTGGCCTGTAATTGTAGAATGGTTATTCCTCAAATAGATAGCAAGCACTCTTGTGAAGTTGACTTTCTTGTAAGCTTGACTTTCTGAAGCCTGAAAACCTCGCAGTGGTTGACTTGGGTGTCTAAAAGGGTGAAAGCACTAGCTGAAGTCAGTCTCATGATTCAGACACTCGAATTGCTCTCTTAGACCCATTCTCTGTGGTCTGATAAGAGAGAGATACACAGCATCTCAGCAATAACAGTAAGAGCATTTATTTCTTCTAGCTGAATATTTAAAGAAACATTTGGAAACTGTACTTTAAGATAGTACACTTTGCTGGCTTGGGATGAAATCTATGTAAGCAGCCACTTGGTGGTAGATGGACAGCCTCTCCTTTCAGCATTTTGAATTTGAAATTAATACATCTCTATTAATCTACTTTGCTGTGTTACAGAACAAATGCTCTGTAGCCCTAAGATACTTCGATGTATAACATGATGTGGCCCCCTGCTGGAAAAAATATTTTGTTACAAGAAACAAAAAGAACCGTGAAACAATCCCGCAGATGTTTGCTTTGCAAAAATCCATCTGTAATGAAAACAAATATTCCGTAAAGATTTTTCCCGACTTTGTTTTGAACACAAACATGATTACATTCTGTTGTAAAATGTTCCTCTGTCCCACATACTGCCCTGTTAGACACAATTATAACTTCTAGAGTTAAAATTTCAAAGGCTTGTCTCTGTGTTTAATGTCAGGTGAACAACTGAGTGCATGTATGAATTTGCAATTAATTCATTTTTTAACTCAGGAAAACATAATCTGCCATGAGTTTTCCTTTACACCTTTAGAAGCTGAGGGCACTTAACACCTTGTATGATTCCATGCTTACTCCTTTTATTACTTCCCCCCGCGGGACATTTTGGAAAATATTTTATGAAGTGAATCACTGCCAAACTCTAGTTTATCTGTCACAGTGTTTACTCAGCAATTTCTGTTTAATTTAAAACTTTTGTCTCTTCCTTCAAATTGCTGGTAGACTGGAGGGTGGAGGTGGAGAGTAGGAACAAAAGCCGAATGCAAAAGAAGTACTGACCACTAGGCACACACACCCCTCAAAAAAACCCTGAATTTAAATCTAAACAATATAGCATTAAACTGACATATATTATTAAAGTGATAGCGTATTTATAGCCATCAGTGTTTCAGAACTCATGTATGAAACCTGAAAAGCTGAGCAGTAGCCAGCCAAACAACCTAGAAAAACCTATATAAATGAATTTATTTGGGTATCACCTGTATACAGATATTAACAAAACTTCACGTCTTAAATTAAGAAATAATTTAAACATGCATTGAAGTCTTTCTCAGCTAAGGCAATGAATGTGCTTGATTTCAATACTGAAGTATCAATTTAATTAATTAATATGAATTTCAATATCTAATTAATGAGACACCAGCTCATTCTTGTGGTTTTTTTCTCTTAGCAACAAAGAAAAACAAATGAGGCAGAATTCTCTGTCCTAAGTGTTTTAACAGGACTGATTCTATATTGGCAAAAGCAGAAAAAATATTAAAAATCACCAAGTGTTTTTTAAGCCAAATATCAAATGCTGATTTTCCAAAACATCTGTTTTGCAAGTAGTGATGCGTATTAATAAATGGACTGGAAATCTAGTGATGGTTTAGCTTTCTGCATCTAAAGCCTATACAAAATAATATCAGTGGATTTAAGAGATACAGATATGTCCTGGAAAAAGAAAGGAACTTGGGAAGAACAGAAAGGAGTGATAAAACAAAGGAACAAGTTACAAGGTGCTTACAGTACACAGACAGATAATAAGGAAAGAGATCGAAATAAATCTTATCCCTGTTCTGTCTTTCTTATGTACATTAGGCAAGTTCCAGAACTACATTTCTTCTGAAAAAGTGCCTCTACATATATGATTAAAATAATTTCATAAATAATTTTATTTGATTTTATATTTATACAAATAAGTATTTCTATATTTTTATATAAATATTTCTATATTTAAAAGACATACAGATACATTAAAAATATCGAATTCTAAAAAATTCCTCTAGTCCACTTCTGACTTGCACTGGATCATAAGAAGTAAAAATTACAGGAAGAAGTGGATTAGTTTCATTGTGTACATGGGGCTTCAGACAATTTCATCATTTTAAAAACATTAAATTCATTTTTTATTATTTTATAATCAGAATCTGACAGTTCTGCTTGGTTTTGGAAAAGAGAACAATTTTGCAATTTAGAACTCAAGACTATTGAAGAAAGATACACAGGAAATAGGGAGGCCAGAGCAAAAAGGAAGTACACACTGTTCACTTTTAGAGGGAATCTTGGTCAAACCACAGTCTACAGAGTCCTCTGCTTGGTTTTACCACATGCAATAACATCTATTCCAGTTACAGACGAAAACCTGGTCATTAAGAATTTGTTGAGGGTTTCTTACCAAACCTACCTCTAGGAATAATGAAAGATTCTAAAGTAGCATTTCCTCGTTTACAAATATAGCCAAGTTTCTTGTCACATTCCCAGTTCTCCCACTTCGCACCTTTGCCAGGATTCAATGCACCACAGATTTTTCCAGGTTCTGGAGAAGGATGGCCTTAAAAAAAAAAACAACAACAAAACAAAAAAACACCACCACAAATCTCAACAACAACAGAGTATAAGCACAACATGGTTACCCTCCCAACTCTCACATTCTCTTCTGCTCCATGCTTCAACCATAAAATGCATTGACATACAGACAACTGTGGTACTCTACAGTTCTTTAGACTGAAGGGGGAAGTTCATTCCCTTAAGAGATAATTTTTCCACAACAGCCACAAGCTGAAAAGCCATAATTTAACAGCCTCATTACATGTCCAAAGTCTTGGTGCAAGGTATTACAGTGCGTGCTTTTATTTTCTTTGGGATTTTTTCCTTGTCTAAATGGAGAATGTCAAAGCTCCAGAGAACAGTCTTTAGGTAAAAAAACTGTTCATTAAGCTAGTCAAATTCTGTACTTGGTACAAGTAAAATAATAAGTAATGATATTGCTGATGTGAACTTCCTGCTCATTTGTCTAAAGAATATGACAATATCAGGATATTTGTGTATTTTTGGTTATAGTTGATTAGCATTAGCTAATCTAACTAACAAAAACACCTAGAAGAAAAGTAGAACCTATAGAAGAGATTTCTGCAATAAACCAGGTGAGCTTTTCAAGATCTGACGTACTGTTATTAAACTTAGCATGCTTTTTCTTTAATTTCTAACCATACACCACCATACTGGATAACAAGCATCAGTACTACACAGAACAAACACAACAAAACAATATTTTTAGATTCCCAGATTGTTCACTGAAAGTTTCTTATGCCATTAAGATTTCATTACTTTAGATTAAATATAGTCTTATATTTGCAGTCATGTTCTATCTTCTTCCCACAGGAGAAATAGATATGCTTACTTCAAAAATATAATTTTAGGTTTTTTTTATGCACAAAGAAGTTCAGCTGTTGGCAGTTAGATCTCCAAAATTTCTAAGCAAAACAATTTTTTTGTTTAAACATTGATAACAGTACCATTTTTTTCTATTAATTTAGGGCTAGTGAGATAGAAAAATATGAAGTTTCCACAAATTCCCTTAAAATGTGTTAATGGAAAAACAACAAATTCTTGAACATCCAGTTTAATGAAGATGAGCCAAAGGTAGGCTGACCAACGTAAAATCATGAAAATATAAAATACGTTATATGGACATAAGAGTAGAGCATTACCTTTGAATTAAACTAAGGAACGTAAGGAGTTAAAGATAAATGGAGCCCATTTTTCTTACATCAAAACCCAGCTAATTCTTTACAGTACAAGTGAAAGCTGTCTGCAGTTCTAACCATGAACAGCTCCTCTGGCTGCTTTGGCTCCATCTCACACAGGTGTTTCCCCCACTCCTTCTTGCATGCAGATTCTCACCAGTGCGCTCGGATGACAGACCCAGAAATACCTTCACAGCAACCTGCAGCTCATCTGTTTGCCTGTGTGCTCATTCCACTGGAGAGCTATTTATAAAGCAGTTCAATTCACTCTTCAGAGCTTACCTACTCAAGAAGGTTGTCCACTTAAAACATGCTTTTGGCCTGATCTACACAAGGAAGGCCCTGGGTGATACGCTGGAGCATGCACTTATAGTTACTGATGAGTAAATGCTCAGTGAAGGTAAAGAGCATTTACACTGCAGAACTTCAGACACCTGCTTTAAATCAGTCTCCAAAAGCCCCCTGGATACCCAGCGCAAAGGAAAAAGGCAAGGGTGCTGCAAAAAGGCACCTTTACATAGGTACTCTGAATAGTCTCAATAGTCATTCAATAGAATGGAGCCCTTCACCACACGCACAGATGGCATAGAAACAGGCTCTTTAATGACGGCATCAGAGTCCAACCCTGCAGCCACAGCTGGGAAGTAGCCGGGTTTCAGCCAATGTAGATTAGCCTAAAATGTTCAGTTTGGTATGTGTTACTGTTGTGGGTAGGTTAATCCCAAACGAAAATGAAAATCTATTCTTTAAGCAAATAAAAAAAAAAATTGAACAAAAACAAACTGGAAGGGAACTTAAAGAAAAGAAAACAGAATAATAAAATAAAATTTTAAAAAACAAAAACAACAACAAAAAAAACCCCAACCAAAAACAAAAACACCACTGATCAGTCTAATCTCACAAACGAAGACATCTGCAGCACCTGATTTCTTCTGTGTTCAGAAATAAATTAAATTAAGAAGTTATGCAAAAGAAATGTCAACAGATGACTTAAAACTTTCCTATGGATTTTGAGGCTACCATTTCCATTATGAATAATAAATTAAGCCCGGAGCATATCCCTAGCATAAGGGCCATTACTCACAGTATTTATAATCACAACCAGAATCTTTCAGCATCAAAACAAGCTCAATGATTGCAAGAGAATAAGAGTGCTAGAAAAGATATTTGTTACACAATGACCAAATTTTTGCCTTTTGAGCTGAGTAACAATGTACTTAACCTTACCTGGAACCCAGTTTAAGTACCGAAAAGGAGCACCACCAACCCACTGCCATCCACTGTTGAAATTCAAACTGTTGAGACCAAACCAGAGAGCTGAACTGAGTGTGCGAGTCAGACCTAAGTAACAGAGACACAGAGAGATATTGGAAATCCACAGCAAAAGCAAACACTCCTCAAAACTTTAGAGCCTAATTCTTGTTAAGCCATCTTCTCGTTTTTCCTAGTACAAATTTTAACATTTTTTAACATTCTAGTTAAGGTGGTTATGCTAAACCTGAAAAACAGGTCATCTTACATTGGTCAGTTTCGTTTTAGAGTTTTGACACTTCTAGATTTGGAGAATTTTATTACCACAGAAAACAAAATGACTCTGCTACCATTAATCACAAACAGGATTTTTTTTTTCAGAACCATTAAAATTTTAAATGGATATAGTTGCAGAAAAGGTCACAAAACCAAAAATCAGCTTTCTAAAATGAAAGATATCGTTTCCCAGTGTGTATTTTCTCTTCCATAAAATTAACAAGCGTGAATTTCACAGTGTAAAAAACCTGTTCTCATTTATCAAAATACATTAAAATGCAATCATTGCACACATCATCTTTTTAACATCACACCCTGTGCATTTTTCAGACTGATCTGATTTCAGTTCTTTAGCCAATGATACGTCAAGCTTCAAAAAATCAGTTCAAATTTATTCCTCTAGGTCTGAGAAGCACTTAGAAATATCATGCTAATGTATGGCCCTGCTGAAAATTATTCATAATCATTAATTATCAATCATCTATCTCTGCCCCTAGTATAATGCTTGGAAGCGCAGCCAGATGACTGCTGATTTTTTTAATTGAAGTGTGTTTCTGCATAGTCCACAGAAAATCATTGTACAATATGTATCATTTGTTTCTGCTTCTGCTGATGGCATCATGCCAAGATGCTGCAATTTGTAGTTGTCTTTGACACCACAACGATGGGCAGCACTTGAAGCATGGCAAAGTTAAAAGGAGAGGTAGCTAACTAGAAAGGACTGGTATCTCATCTCTGGTTTTGCACCAACACATTAACATGCTCTATTACTTCTTCTGGACAAACAATTTGTGGTTAGGGGAATTGAGAACTGAGCCTGGCAGGAAATCCTGGGACTTCCAGGGTAGTTGTATAACAAAAAACTGATCTTCACATAAATTTAGCAGCCATATCTATTAGTTTGCAATTGAAACACATCAACTAATAACTACCTTCTGTGTCAGTGCCAGTTTGCTCCCTTTAGCGGTAATTTCAACAATAATTTTCCCACCGTCATTTAGAAAACAATTCATGTTTTGACCAACTGTTTAAATTGAAAACAGAAGTTTAGATAGAACAAATTGTTCATAGCATTAAAAATACATTTCTCATTCCTCTAAAGTGGAGACATATGGATTTGATTGATAGACTCCTAGATGGATTAGGAATTGGCTGGGTGTCTGCATCTGAAGGGTTACAGTCAACAGCTTAGAATCCAAATGGAAATCAGTAACAAGTGGTGTCCCTCTAGGGTCTGTATCGGGACCAATATTATCAATATCTACGTCAGTCACACAGACAGTGGGATTGGGTGCATCCTCGGCAAGTCTGCAGGTGACACCCAGCTGAGTGGTGCGTTTGACTCATCGAGGGAAGCCATGGCAACCAGAGGGCCTCTGGCAGGCTTGAGGAGTAGGCCCATGCCAACCGCATGGAGTTCAACAAGGCCAAGCACCTGGTCCTATCCCTGGGTCATGGAAATTCACAACACCAGTATGAACTGCATGATGAATGGACTGAGAGCAGCACTGCAGAGAAGGACTGGGGGGTGCTCGTGGATGAAAAGCTGGACATGACCTGGCCACATGCGCTCACAGCCCAGAAAGCCAAACGTGTCCTGGGCTGCACCCAAAGCAGCGTGGGCAGCAGGGACAGGGAGGGGATTCTGACCCTCAACCCTTCTCTGGTGAGACCCACTTGCAGTGCTGCACTCAACCATGGGGTCCCCAGTACAAGAAAGTCATGGAGCAAGTCCAGAGGAGGCAAGAAAATTCATCAGAGGGCTGGAACATCCCTCCTGTGAAGACAGAGCTGGGGTTGTTCAGCCTGGAGAGCAGAAGGATCTGGGTAGACACTGTCATGGCTTTTCAATAAATAAAAAGGACTTCTATGAAATTTGGAGGAAGACTTTTAACCAGGGCTTGTAGTGACAGGACAAGGGGTAATAGTTTAAAAATAGAAGAGGGTAGATTTAGACGGGATATAATGAAGACATTCTTTACAATGTTGATGGTGAGGCCCTGGAACAGGTTGCCATGAGAAATTGTTGATCCTCGTCATTGAAAGTGTTCAAGGTAAGGTTACATGGGACTTTGGGCAACCTAGTCTAATCCATGATGTCCCATACCATGGCAGAGAGGTTGGACTAGATGATGTTTAAATGTTCCTTCCAACACCAACCATTCTCTAATCCACTGATTCTACAAATTTAGAGAGTACAACATACAGCTTATGGTATAGAATATTTTAATTTTTTTTAACTGATATAACATATTCAAAATAGTATCGATTTAATTTATTTAATAGATGAATCAGTGGACTATTTCATGTGAGTACAGAGACTGAGAAGGTAATAAAGAGGACTTTCTCAATGTAGAATGTAAATATATCCAAGCACAAATTTAAGAATTTTCTCATAGGAGAAGCTTGGAAGCTCCTTCCAAAAATTTTGAAGGAGATTGAAACTAGAAGAGACTACTCATGAGTCCTTTTGTTTATTAGTTCTTTTTCTTTTCATATTTTAGGATATTCTGAAGATGCAACGGCTTTAGTGAAATAAGCAAAACTGCTGACAAATGTGCACTACAAGAAGAATGCAAAAAGGATGCAATCTTGGTAACTACATCTTTAGTTTACAAACTTAGCATTTTTCTGCATTCCAACATTCATTCTTTATTGCCTGCATTACTTAATTATTGTATTTTTTATGTTACTGTTAGTTTATGGCAACATTTAATCATGATAAAATAAATACTATCTGTCCTATATTCCCAGCTGAATCATTCAATATAACTATTGCAATTTAGTAATTACCAGGATTGAACAAATATAAATCTTCAAGATGGAACATGCCATATTAGTGTCACTGTAGCAATAATACACTTTTTTAAAAAAAAATATGGATAATATTAACCTACCTGTCAGGTATGTTTGTTCATGTAACTCTGTGATGCTTAATAACTCTGCCTTCTGCTGTTGACAGCTTTTTCTTGCCTGATGCCATTTCAGTGCTGTGTCAGAGTTTATCTGGTACTGCACATTTGTTAAAGGGTCTGTGCTCCACAAATCATTACTAGTTACTGTAGGGAGAAATGAAAATGCTGTAACTCATCATGAAGATGGAGCCAGGTGAAATACAGAAAAAAAAATTTCATAGCAAAAGACACAAAATGCCTGAACCCTGCTCTAGACAAATGGTTTGAAAGCAATCCTGAGGTACTCTAATGTAATAGTAGATCCAGAGCAGTGGTCAGGGAATAAAACAAAGTCACCATTTTCTCTGGTACAACAAATCTGCTGTTAAAGGTAAACAATGAGTGGCTAAAGACGTGCTAAAATAGTTGATCCGTGAATGTGGAGAAAAAGACTAAATACTTCCAGGCTGATGCTAGCTAAGGTGTATATCAAGCTGACCTTTTTTTTGAGATAAACCCCAAATTTTTTTACTAATTTGGGTTACAATGTGAAGTGGCTATGGATTTTCTTACTGTGGTAGTGGCAATCAGACCCAAGTGCTGAATGCAAAGCTGACATCATCAGCATCCATCTCACACTTCCCTGCAGTTCCTGATTTCTTAAGCGTGTGTCTGACATGGCATGACTTTCTCCTCCGCCACATAGTCTGACTGAACTCCTTAAATACCTGAACTTGTCACTTTCAGCCAACACCAGCAAAAGCATCATCCAAAAAGCCCCAACATTAGAAGCTGCCCCAGAAGATACCACACTCTTTACACTGCTGCAGTCTCTCCTGGCTCATCTCAATTGTATCTCCACAAACAAGCAAGAGAAAACAGTGTGATCTTGATCTGCCAAAAATGGAACCTACATGAGGTCCCAACACGGAGCTAAATACCACATAAAGGGAATAAAGTTGCATGACAACAGCAGAACACAGCAGAGATCACTGCACGTCTGCCAACAAGAAGAAAACAACTGAAATTCCTGAAGCCTTCATCAGCTTCTCAAGTTGCAATCTGAAAAAATTGAGAGAAAGAGGTCTCTTCTGAATTCAGAGTGCTCAGAAGACTTCAGTGTGCAAAGAGAGGGAAACAGTACAATAAACAAAACTGACAAAGAATGATACATGTTAAATATCAGGAGGTCACCTACCAGTTCCACTTTTTCCTGTATTAAATCTGACAACCCATGGGTAATAAGAAGTGCTTATTTTCACATTATTTTATCTTTTTAAAAAAATCAAAATAGCCTACTGTAATAATGATATTTCAGTAAAAATGGGAACTTTCATCTGATTATCATTATCCACAAGTCAACTTCTGTCCAAAATATTTTATAACTATCAGAATCAAAACTTCTTTTCTGCACTATGTTCTAAAAGACCATAAATCCGTGTGCACAAGCCTGGGATAAAACGAATACTGCAAAAATAGTGAAATCTATAATTCAGTTAAAATTGGCTCTGACTTGATATTAAGGGATTTATAAATCACATGCAATTATTACAGAGAAGAGGTAAACAAGTCTTGGGCATTCATCCAACCTTCCACCTCAGTTCCCCAGTCTCATAATTTATAGTTGACTTCCATATGGTGCTCTCATGTAGAATTTTGGCCTTTCATACAAATCAAACTCATTTCTAAATCTTGGAAAATTTGCTTTTAAGACATTTGAGTTTTAAGAGGTCACATGTCTTTGCAGAGCAGGATCTTGGAAAATCTATATGCTATTGTTTAAAGCTTAGTTCCCCAGAGAAATAAAAAGATGAATCACTTTTCTGTAATAACATATTTTAGCATCTAAGCTAAATTACTGTTAAATCACATCTGTCCTCAATACATAAATAGAAAATTAATAAAAATCTGAACTCTATCCCTACACAGGTAAATTCAGCATGCATTTATTCTCTGCAGTTTTCGTTTCTGTCCTAGTCACCTGCATTTTTATGCATTGCTTAGAAGGCTTTCTGAATCCTTCAGCAAATATACAGCCCTTTCATCTGTCAAGAAAGAGGCCTCAGTGGACTTTTTCCCACTGGAACAGATCTATAGGTACATGTTGTCCCTCTCCTGATGGTCTTACACTGTGCAACTTGTTTTCTTCCCCAACACCTTCTTTGAAGTGCAGCTTAAGTTCAAAAAGACATGGTGTAACCTATAAAGAAGCAGCATTTCCTAGGCTACTAAAAACTGTTTGCTGTAGCAACATTTCTCAGTTCCTTTCCTCGGGGTTTAAGTTTCTGCTGTTACTGTCTCAGCATCTCTTTCTAAATCACCAAATAAAGGGTCACAATCATAATTATGTCACTTCCACAGATAAAATTTCTCCACCTCTACTGATTATAACTGTTGCAAGTATGGCCTCATGCCCTCTTCATTTTGGAGAACATTTGAGGAGGTTCTGGTCACAATTGAAAGTGACTGGGTCAGCCACAGACATTTCACTGAAGGTCCTGGCCCCAGTATGAGCAGCTGAAATAGTTTGCATCACGTATTTTCATGCTCGCACCCTTGGTTCCCTGGACAGTTTAAGAAACAACAAACACTTTATTCTTAGCAAAAAAGCTTGAACACACATAGACTTAAACATTCTATTTTTAAAGGTGTTGTTGAAGTTTATTAACTTACCACTCTCTCATATCTCACTAATTTCTCCCATAGGGATGACTAAAACTTCTGCTACCACGGCCTGTCTCTCATTAAAATCTATCACCTAAACTTGAATATTTTATAGCCAGTACTGAAGAATCAGGAAGGAAACATGCAGGCAATCAGCATAAAGCAGCTTTTTCCAAAAACAATCACTGCCATCTGAATGGATTTCCTTGAATTATGTTGAAGAATTAAACAAAATTTTAATGATGCCTCCTATTTTTTGTACTAGGCAGGGAGTATTCTTAAGTCAACTTTGCATGTGATTTATTAATGGGATTGATATTCCCAGCATGTTTTTACTATCTTGAAAATTATACTGGCATAGGAGAAAAAAAAGTGCAATTTTTATTTGTCTGAAATACTGAATGCAACATTCATGGAAACCAGGCAAGGACACCAGTATTTTGTCATCAAACCAGTTAAGATCAACCCAAACAGTTTTCTTCACATCAAAGGAAAGGCATATTTTTCTCCTTAGCTCTGATTGCAGTCAGCTGGAGCTTTACAGCAAAACACAATAATAAAGAGGAAGGGAGGGAGAAGTGCTACTTCTCAGCATGACAGTAGAAGCAGCTTGCAGACAAGATGTTTAGTACAGATTTTACAGAGGTCCAGAGAAAATATATTAAAATTTAAAAGAATTCAAAAACATGTAGGCATAAATTACTCCCATTTACCTAAAGTAAGATGAACATTTCTTAATAAAGTTCTGCATATTCATAATACTGCATTTTAAACTCCAAGTATACTCAAACCAGGGAATTTAGAATACAAATACTTCCAATTGAGTTAAAAGACAGAACTAAAATATAGTACACAGATTTGGGAAGCACTGGGATGTAGTAAAGAGTTCATGAAAGCTCCTTCAAGTCTAAAAGGCAACTCATTCTCCAAAGTAATTTTAATTTTCAATTAAACTGTACTCCAGCTTCAAGTTCCACTGCACAGATTTCTACCTTTTGGCCTTTTGCATATACTATTTATGCTAATGTTGCGTCTTTACATCCAATTGACTTTCTATTTAAGTAAATGGTGTACACAGAGATTCCAGCATATGATTAACATACTTTCACCCAAAAATAATTGGGCAATGTTTTTTATGCTGGGTCCTATACTTGGATATTTAGGTAACTCTTATAAGGAAAGCAGGCTAAACATAGGCAGAAACAGAACTATTTCAAACTGTAAAGCACATGTTATGGATGTATTTCCAGGCAGCTGAATAACAGCACAGCTGAGTCGTGAATGTAAAAAGCTTACATTTCATTGGGCAAAATCCATACTTCTTGTCAACATCATAGTCCGAAGTGGTTCCACACCAGAACCAGCCATCTGATCTGCCGGCATCTGTGCAGTCAGCATACCATTTACCACCAAATTTAAAAGGAAATACACAAGGGGCTCCATTGTCATTTCCTTTCACTGTGTAGGTATCTAAGGAGACACAACAATTCAAAAATGTATAAACATTAATAAGCATAGGATATTTTAGAGTTAGTCTTTATGATCCCATCACAAAATATTACAGCAAGGAAAGCTTGCTAGCTTAGTGTACAACTGTACTAAAAACGGGACATTGCTCTAGGGCTAAGCTGATACCCATGTTCACAGTGAGACAAATTTTTGATGCTAAGGGAGACAACTGACTGAGCCAAGACAAGTACATTCCCATGCAGAACGTCCCATGCATAACAATCAAACATATAAAATCCACACAGTTAAGCAATTTTTTAAAGCACAAACAACTGTTGAGTGTTCTGTCAATAACCCAGTCAACTGCTTCCCAGTCATGGAAGAGCGCGGACACGTAAACTTGAAAGATATATACCATGGAGTGACTCCAATATATTATGCCCAAAGAAATTTTATATTTGCATCTACGGATAATTTTTGTTTTATCAGAAGCCTGACTTGATGAAACTTATGAAAGTAACTAAAGCAGCTTTCTGTGTGCACATGTAATGTACATGCATTGATGGAAGGACATACAGGGGCACTGTACTTGACAAGGACTTTTGGAGAGGTGACATACCAGGGTCACTGTCTCACAGAGCTGCTGGAAAACAGAGGAGGAAGGAATAGCAGGACATTATTACATCTCCCCCCTGCCTTCTTTCACATAATTTGCTTTGGTACGGTTCTTCTATTCTGGCTCCTGGCCAAGGACTAGTACTGTAATCAGCCATGGTGTAAACCACAGAAACTGCATCCATACCTCCCTCTGTGACCATTTCTCTTTATCAAAGAATTCTAAACAGGAAGTCAAATGTATTCCCAGATACTTATAACGAATATACATAGAGATGTATTATACACAACTTTTCCAGATTTAATTATTTAAAATATCTTATTTCTTTGTCTAACATTTTAGCAGCAACTCTGAGACTCCCTTCAAACAGCTAGGAAGACATCTGCAATACATTGGAAATGAAGATATCAAGAGTTAACTAATATCTTGCAGACAGTTAATATTTGCACCCCAAGAAAAAAAATAGAAACAACAGATTACACACTTACACTATGTTTTTCTGTACACATGTAGCAATTAGTAAAAGCTCTCATCAACTGCTGTGTAATAGTTATACACATGTTCTGAATAACCACAGAATTTTTTATTCTCTCAAAATTAATCACTACCATGCATGGTTAATCATTTACTAGCACTCTGACAAGTTTGACAAAAAACAAAATGAACCCCTCAAAAACAAAAAGTGCACCTACTCGAGTATTGTTGATTTCACCTGAATTCACACTCACTGATCATTATAAGATTAAGGAAATCCTTCTACACATATAAATATTTTAATTATCTACACGTAAAATGAGTTTGAAATACAGAAATGAATTTACAGAACTTTACCTTCATAGCCTCGAGAACACAAATCGTCTGTGGTTCCGTAGACTTTCCACCTACTCCATAAACCAGATCCCTTGTACAGCATAATATTCCTTTCCTGTTTGTTTCCATAGTTGAAAAACAAATCTTCCCCTTGGATTGCAAAGAGAGTCTCATTTCTGCATTCCCATCGCTGAAGTTCACTAGCCTTGTCACAAGGATACAGAGTGATCGGAACCCAGTCTTTCTTCGAAGGCACTCCCAAGCACAATTTGAATGCTATGCTCATAAGCTGGTGATCTGAGACCCACCTGAATTTTTGTGACTCATTTTCTTGAACGCAAGGAGCAGTAGTCACTGAATTAGAACTTTGAGCCAATACACAGCGTTTGTGATCTTCATTATATATTAAGAAGATGCTAGTATCTGTAAGAAAAATAACACTGGAATGATTTGGGTTGAAGTAACCTTACCTACTATCTAAATTAAATATTAATCCGGACACTCCTCTTGGTGTTAAAATCTCATCATCAGTTCAGCAAAAGAAGGTGTGGACTACACCTGATAAAGTGGCTGTACGATGCAACTAATTCAGATGTGAGGACATTTCAACAATTTTGTGCCAGTGAAAGCATCTACACGCAAAAGCACAAGGCAGCAGAGGTGTAGATCTAGTGTCTCCTGCAGGTTTAGAGCATGGGTCAAACTGAAGAGAGAAAACACACTCGTGGTATTAATCCAAGCTGCATTCATGGGAGTTACTGCAAGGAGGGAGCATGGACACTGCAGAGAGCAGATCCTGACACTGAAACTCTCCAGCAGCACTGGCTCCCAGGCGTGGGGAGATGACAACAGTCACCAAGTTCTTCAGGCTCCATTTCCTCACAGTGGGGAGCTCTGTTCTCAAAAGCCCTGCTGAAATCTTTAAAGTATTAACTGAGGGGAAGGATATGTTTTTAAGCTTTATACACAAGCTTCTTGTAGAATATTTATTTTTCATTTTAGTCATCAGTGACTTCTTTCTTGCCTCTCTCCATTATGAATGAAATACCAACAACAGTGGGATTTGCCATCACCAGTTATGCCTCTTCAGGACTTATGAAAATATACATATTCACACCTTCCCAAGTTATTTCTCCCTCTTAGTAAACAGTGTTTCACAGCATGCATTTTCACGTATTCAAGGCTGATTTCAAAATTGCAGCCACTTGAAAAGTTTTTAGCAACTTTTACGCTTGGATGTGCTATGGAGTGTAATATTCCTGAGCTGATCTTGCTGAAAGACTGAGCATTTCTCCTCTCTGATCCACCTGAGATACACTTTAGCACAGTAACTTAATCACACTCCTTTGCATAACGTAACAGCATGCACAACATTTTAAAGCTATATTTTAACTGGGCTATGAGGTAGGAAGGAGAAAATTTATGTGACTCTGGGGATTGAAGCTAATTAAAATACTATTTATTTTAGCGTACGATTGCCAAACTAAACAAATTCTATAATGGAGAAATATTTAAGGGGAAAACAGGTTAACCACAGAAAATCTTCCCTTCTCTGCTGAGGCTCTAATGTGGAAATGATCACACTTTTCAGCAGAAGAACGATCTGGGAACAAATAACCTCTCTCTCAGAGAAAGAGCTGACCTAGACCTATCTCATCTATAGTTCAGCTTCCTTCTCTTGTCCTTTGGCTTCCAACTCACTGGGAAGTAATGTAAAAGTGATGAGCACTGGAGGCAGAAATTGTTGTCTTTTGCCAATCTGTTTTACTCACAGACAATACAAGGAAATGTATAATTATCACTGCTGGTGACAACTTCTTTTTATTCTGCTTTTCTACCAGCATTTAGCACAATGTTATTGTAAACTGATATATGCAGTGCTTGCAACTCTCCTTTTCCTGAAATCGTGTTTAAAGTTTCTGGATAAAAGACATGTCAAACAATTTCACATGTGTAGAAAACACTACCTGATTTTTAATACTGCTAAAATTGCATCTGTGGCCTAAAATAGCATTCCTTATTTTCTGGTTCTTGTGGTGTTAAAGAGAAGATGCTATGCACACGAAAAAAGTATCCCTAAGTAAAAAGCCTGGATTGCTGCATCTAAGCATGAAAGGGTGCAGAGTTTTGGCTTCAGAAACAAAGCTAAAAAGCTGAATAAACAGGTCTGGTCAGTGGGGATGGAGAGTGGGACAAAATTTAGGCTCTCTACTATTCTGACAGTGCTTTTACAAAGCATTAGAAGTGTGTAAACCCAACACACCTGCTTATGCAAGGGCCCCATTGCATATTCCCAGTGCAGGGGGTAGTATATATGAAAGTAGCTAGAAGGCCAACACAGCCAAGCAGGCATCAAAATAAGCTGACACCAAAACAGGAGAGCAGAACAAGAGGGAGCAGGATGCTGGAGCAACTGTGGCTGAGGCTGTAATAGCAGGATTTCCTTTCCCTCAGTGTTGCTCCTCTCTAACCCATGGCCATCGAGCAGACTTGTAACTTAGTCCTGTATTGCTCCAGTTCACAGCTTTATTTCTGTTTGTTCTGCCATCTTGGTCACCGAAGGGGATTCCCATACAACAGCAGCCATGTGAATAATTAGACAGTCTAGAAGAAACAAGTCAGGTATTTGTGCAGCACTTCCTCTGCCCTGCCAACTCTTCTTTATAAACACTTGATACCACTCTTGCCAATCTGATGAGCTGTATATGTAAAACGGGCTGAGCAGAATCACACATATCACCATTAGCTGTGTTTCACTGTTCTGTAGCAACACTTGTTATAGAGCTCTGTAACAGGTGCCGTTCTTCACTACAGATGAACCGTGGGTGGAACACTTTAAGGTCCACCACAGTGTGCTCATGAGTACCACAGTGTTAGTACTTTGAATTAAACCTATTTCTAACAGTAATTCATATTTTGAAACTTACTCCTGGAAGGAAGGGCTTTAAAATTCATAAGGACATGCCAGGCTTAGGAAACAACTTCACCATTACCAGCATACAAACAGCCATTCAGGGAGATCGAGCATCTTTCCCTCAAATGTCCCAAGTAGATCCCAATAGAATTTTTCTCATAGGCTTTCGTTTTTATTTACCCACCACACTGTAACTATTTGCCTATCTAGCTCTGTCCCCAAGCTGTATCTTAAGAATTGTGCCAAGTACTGCAGAATCTCACTGGACAGTATCATCTGGTAGAGATTTCCTGTATGCCAAACTGGCTTCACACTCTGCAGCATTTGCAAACCATCACAGATTATGTGAGTGTAAATAAAAAAGAAATTTGTGAAGCCAGTGAAGTGCTACCAATGTTAAACACTAACAGAGAGCACCAGAAGAGCATACCAAAAGCCAGAAGCAAAAGAGGAGGGAGCAAGGAGGCAGAAGAAGATAGGACAACTGCCTCTCTACACACTCTTGCTTATCAGATGGCCTAAAGTGATTGCTGCTAATTATACAAAGGAAGAAAGGTTACAAGGCATTGTTATGAAGTTTTGCATCAGTAGATCTCAATCTAGATAGCAGAGGATGCTGAGAGGTTTTCAGGAAGGGCAGGTGCAAAACTTTCACTGAAAAAGAGCTGTGAGCTGGAAATCATGGTAAATCTCAGAATAAGTCGGTACAAACTCCAGGTATCACCAAGCAACACAACTTCCCCCCGGTTTTCACACCTCTATCCATACCTGCACCTCAGCTACCTTAACATCCCCCCACGAAGGCCATCTGCCAAAAGCAGGGCCCATCAAAGAGGACTGGAGGACGGGCAGAGCCCCAGGAGCAGGCAGTTCTGCAAACCCCTGCGGTGAGGTCTCTGAGGGGAAGCTGGGTGATGGTATTAAATCAACCAGGGACTGATCGGAGCGGTGGGGGAAACTGAGGCAGAGCCGGTGACAGCCTTGCTCGGCGCCCACAGCGCCACGGGCACCCAAAAGGCCGCCCTGCCGGGCAGCTCTGGATCCGGGCGAGGAGAGGGTCCCGAGGGGAGGGTCCCGAGGGGAGGGTACCGAAGGAAGGCCGCCTCCATCAGCCGCAGGGAGGGTTAAAATGCTCCTGGCTTCACCTGCGCGGACGCTCCTTCCCCACGCCCCCCGCAAGCCCCAGGTCAGGCTCGGCTCTGTGCCCGCCCTGACCCCTCGCAGCCCCCGGGCACTTACCCAGCAGCGGAAAAGCCCGGGGGAGAAGCCCGAGGAGCAGCAGGAGCAGGGAGGGAGCCATCGCCGCGGCCGGGAGCAGAGGGCGTCCCGCCGGGCAGCTCCGCCGCACTCCTGAAGGGCTGGTGGATCAGGGGAAAGCTCTGGGCTCCGAATGATAAGGAAATATCCTGTCACATGGGGCGCTTTGAAATAACAGGAATTCGCTGTTCAAACTTTGCTTTCCTAAGCTGATTTTTTTTCCCTTAGCGGAGGAAAGAGCCTCCTTCCAGGCATGGGCAGGTGATAAAGCAGTGATAGCTGAGAGAAGAGCTGCTTTTTTTGTTGTTGTTGCCGTTGTGTGTGGTGGTTTTGTTTTTTTCTTTTATCCCCTTTGAGACTCTGTCAGCCTTGCATCTGGGTCAGTGGTTTGTCTTCCAAGAAAATTAGTCAACCCCGCTCAGAGGGAGGAGGACATCCCTCTCCTTTCCTTCTTGGGTAAGGAAAGGAGAAGGATAAGGGGTAAGGAACTCAAGTCTCAAAGAAAACCCCTGCTCGGAGGACCGGGTTGCTCCCCAGAGCGAGGACTGCAGAAGGAGCAGAGACCTACTTCTGGGAAGCCGGGATCTGGGCTGCGCGCCCGTCCCCATCACTCCTCCCCCGGGCGCCAGCAGGTCGCTCTGCCGGGAGCGGGGCGCGGCCGGGGCTCGGGGATGCCGAGGAGGAGCCGGAGGGGATGAGGGGGCCTGAGAACCCTAAGAGGCATTGTCTGAACTCCAATAAATGAACTTCAGCCGATTTGATTGTTTGTTTGTTTATTCTACTGACAGTGATGGCTCTATCTGCTGTTGAGAGGGCTCAAGTTTTGCTCGTGAATCAGTGCGAGAAAGACAGAACCTTGCCTGCTAGCTGGGTTTCACAAGCTGAAGCACCTGCCTGGAATTAAATGATCTTTCTGAAAAGGTGCCTTTAGACCACAGTCTGCCCTCAGGTTTTTTATTGCTTCTTGCTATGCTGGATACAAAACCTTCTCCATGTGCTTTTTTTGTGGAGAGCAGCATGTTACTTCTTCGAGATCATTATCAATATACAGTCTGAAGAGTCCCAAATGGATTGAAAACATCAGTCTTACTGTCGTTTTACATAGAGAGGCTTTTGCAACATATGGGACTTACTGGGTATTTTGATGGGGCATAGGTGAGGCTCAGGGAGCACCTTATTGCTCTCTACAACTCCCTGAAAGGAGGGCGTAGTGAGGTGGGGGTTGGTCACTTCTCCCAGGTAACGAGTGACAGAACAAGAGGAAATGGCCTGAAGTTGCACCAGGGGAGGTTTAGACTGGATATTAGGAAAAATTCCCTTCCTGAAAGAGTGGTCAAGTACTGCAACAGGCTGCCCAGAGAAACGGTGGAATAAACATCCCTGGAAATATTTAAAAATGTGGAGATGTGGTGCTTAGAGGCATGATTTATTGGTGGGCTTGGAAGTGCTGGATTAATGGTTGGACTCAATGTTCTTAGAGGTCTTTTCCAACCTTAAAGATTCTATGATTCTGTGAACCTGGAAGGCATCATACCTACTATATGTATGAAGCCTGTTGTGCAGCAGCTCTCCCTGCGTTGTCATGCATTTGGAAATCTCTGATAAGTATTAAGAAATTGTCAGAAGCCTTCTTGATGGAAGTTCTGGGTGGGAAAGTCCAGCACATCCAGGGAAACACCAATATGAGATTAGTATGGAAAGAGGCAGAGCAGAGTAAGAAGGTGCTTTGACACTATTATTACAGGAGAAGAAACAATGGAGATGAAAACCAAGCTCATTTGAAGTCAGTGGGACCCCTGTTAACACTGGAAAGGATTCCAGCCAGGCACTTCAGCTGTTCTGGATCCTCTTAGGGGCTATGTGAGGGGTGTAAAGAGGAAGTGGTTTGTAATTTCTCTCCACATCTGTAGAACCACAAAAAGGTCAGGAACAGCCTGGCCCAGGGACAGGAGGTGGGAAGTATTTCAGCCATAATCAGCAATGTTCTGTATTGTTGTGTTGATGAATTGTCATGTGGGAAAATTAATCTCTTGCTGTAGTGTGTGGGAGATATGTATTTTTCCCTAATTATTTACAAAACTCAAAAGCCCAGGAAAACATCTAGTGCTAAAAGGAACAAGTCAGAAGACTCACAACAATGCTGCTGCCCTAACAGAACACTGCTATTTCTAAGACTATCACTGAAAGTTTGGGTATTTGTGGTATTGTTTTGGCTCGAGATAAAGAGAGAAGGGAGATACTGTGTGAAGTTCAGCCTCAATGTAAGAAAATAAAACTGCCACCAAAGTCTTTACATGGTTATGTGATGGTTTTGTGCAGCAAAGGCTGCGTGTAACTTTAGTGGATATATGTGTTGCACAAATAGGCAGAAAAAGGGAATTAAGTAGATGAGTAGTGATACCTCTTTGGCTGTCAGTGGCTGTACCAGGAATGAGCTATACTTGAAGCGACAGGAGAAACTGTATTAGGCTAACTTGGAGTTTCTCGAAATGGAAGTGGACAAGATGGTGAGCAACCTGATCCAAGTCAGCCTTTCTTTAGAGAGGAGGTCATGCTAGATGACTTCCCAAGGTCTTTTCCAGCCAAAATGAGACTTCTGAAGAGCTACTTCCAAGAGAAGTATTCCAGCCTCCCTTCCTGACCTGAAAACTGCCTTTTTCTCGTTGTCCCTTACACTCCCTGGAGATACTGGAGATACTACCAGTTCAAAGCTTTTGACACAGTCATATGTGATACACACATTCTATATATGTCCATGTGTGTGTACATGTGTCTACACATACCCCCTGTCTAGAGCAGCACAGGTCTTGAGGAGCTTTTTCACGTAGCCTCTGTGTCTCATCTGCAGCACACTCGTCAGTAATTATATCTGGATCTGGCTTCCTCTTTCATCATGCAAATACATGAATCATATATTCTGATCTGATACAGTCAAAGGGAAAGATTTTCTCTCTTCTGAGACAAAAGGATTCAGCAAAGTCTCAGGCTGTAGTGATTTGCAGGCAAAAAGTTACCAAAAGCTCAATCTGCTAAATAACTAATGGCAGGGTACGTGTCCTAGATAGACATATGTTTTCATCTCTCCCGTGGGTAGGACGCCAGCTGACATTTACACATAACAGAAAGGCTTGAATTTCTCTGAGACAGGTCAGATCCTCTCTTCTTCTGGCACATCCAGTTCTTGCAACTGGTCATTCTTCCTGGCAAAATACACTGAAATCCTGAAGCCACAGTGTCCCCTGACTTCTATAGCTGACTGGAAAATGGAAAGTTCAGTCCTAAATGAAATCATCCAGACTGAAACATAATATGTCTGTATTGTATGTGTAGAAGAAAAACAAGTGGAGTACTATCCATGCTTTTACATTTACATCAAAGATGGTTTTTTTGATGTTTCCTTTGTGAACCTATATCTCTCAGATGGTATTCAATAGTTATCTACACATTACTGATATTTGCATGGGTGCTGCAGTGGGTTACCTGCAATGGAAGCCTAAAACTATTTCTGTATTTCATTAGTCACCCTAGAGTATTTAAATAGCATTCTCACACTACTGAATGATTTGGTAGAGAGAGCTTTCTAGAAGATTTTACTGTTGTAAAGAGATAATTAAGGTTGGACACTGTACTGGTTTTGACTGGGATGGAGTTAATTTTCTTTGTAGCAGCTCAGGTGGTGATGTGTTTTGGGTTTATGACCAAAACAGTGTTGATAATACAAGGATGTTTTAGTCATTACTGAACAGTTTTGCACAGCCTCAAAGCTTTTTCTGCTTCTCATGCTGCCCATCAGTGAGCAGGCTAAGGTGGGCAAGAAGTTGCAGGGGGACACAGCCAGGACAGTTGATCCCAATGGACCAAAGAGATATTCCACACTCTGTGATGTCATGCTCAGCCATAAAAGCTGGGGGGATGAGAAGGGAGGGGAGGACATTCAGAGTTATGGAGTCTGTCTTCCCAAGGCCCTGATTTCCTTGGGAAGTAGCTGAACACCTGTCTGCTGCTGGAATGTAGTGAAAGAATTCCTTTTTTGTTTTGTTTTGTTCATGCAGCTTTTTGCTTTCCCCGTCAAAATGTCTTAATTTCAACCCATGAGTTTTCTCACTTTCACCCTTCTGTTCTCTCCCCAGTCCTGCTGCAGGAGAGTGAGCGAGCAGCTGTGTGGGGTTGAGCTGCCAGCTGGGGTTAAACTACAACAGACACAGACTAAAACATTATTTGTTAAGATCATTTCAAGAACTTTACTATTCTATACATTCTAAATAGTGTTTAGGAGTGAGAGAATTTTTGTTCATTTAAACCGGAATGTTTCAGGGTCAAAAGGAGTTAAAAGCTATGAGGAAAATCACAGAAAATGGACAGAAATCTTGAATTTTCTCAAAGAATTTTCAGTGACAGTCAAACTAAATGTATCTATCAAGTTGAGGCAAAATTGTTTAGTTCGTACACTGTTACGTATGAACTAAAAGAGCCAGGACACAAACCTGTGAATGCTGGGTGTGGATCAACAGCCACCACGATTTATTTCAAGCATAGCTAAAGCTGAATCAGATACATTTCCTCCATACAGGAGCTAGTAGAAAGAAGGATTATGAACACTTTCAGCACTTTTTCATCTCATCTCTTGCTTTGCAAAGATTAAGCTCATCTTGTTGACTTCTGCAAGCACACAACACAGCTAATAGGAACAAAACAACACATAAGTAGGATCCAGTCTCGCACTGGTTTAACAATACCATTATCTGAACAACAGATTGTGACCACTGGTGAGAAAAAAAAAGGAAAAATAATGCATTAATACACTACCAAGAAATTAAATTCATTGCTCTGTAATCACTTTAAATCCCACCAAAAGAAAAACTCCTCTGGATATGCAAATATATTCAGCCCCTACATGTGCTAAAACAGCAATACAGTCATCCTAACCTCCCTTTGCTGTCAGTGGATGGAGCAAAGGAGAAGCAATAAATAGAGGACCAATTTAGATGCCATACTCCTATGTTTGGTCTTACCTAACTTGAGCCTGAGCCTGCATTCCTGAACAGCACACATTCATCATTGTGCTAAGTAGTACAATAGAATAAATATTAAATCAGAACGACTTTTTTTTTCTCAAGACAAGATCAAGCCTTTATTTTGAAGCCCTACATGTCTCTCTTTTTTAAAAATATCTTTTTTAATTACATGAAATCCATACTACAAATCCCCTGCAGCCAGAAGGCAGAAAGGGAATGCTACTGTAGAAGCATTTGTTGATCTTCCCAGTCTATTCCACTTTCTTTCTCATTCTGTAGTAATAAATCACTCCTAACTAACACTGTGGGAATTTTTCTTTAAGTAGTGTTCTACGTGTTAAAGAGCTGTATACACCCAGAGCAGTGGGACCCATGGCTCTGTTATCTACACCAGAGGCAATTACTGGACTGACATTTCTGTTTTATTTAGGTGCAATAAGCCTTTTGATAAGACTGCTTCTCTTAACAAAATGAATATGTATCTTTAATCCTGGTCATAACTTTATGAGTACACCAGTGGTCTCTAAGATTTCTCCAAGCATCATAATCACAGAAAATCATCAAGTTTGGAAGAGACCTTTAAGATCATCAAGCCCAACCATCAAAGTAACACCACTATATTCTCCCCTAAATCAAATACCCAAATCCAGACATCTCTTGAACTCTTCCAGAGACAGTGGAAGAGTCTATCACCTCCTTGGCCAATTTATACCAATGCCTAACTACTCCTCCAGTGAAAAAAAATTTTCTAAGATCTAAAATTTGGAACTCAGTGGGAGTCAAGCAGGACATGCTTGAAAATAATATAATACCATAACCTACTATTAACAGTTAATATATTTGAGCTCTGTGCTCATTTCCAGTTATTTATCATGGTTATAAGGAGATGTAGGAGAAGTGTGGCAGTAAACATATGAAACAGTTTAATAAAGGACGAAGAGAAATAGTTGTTTTTTGATATGAATGACAAAAGATGATATATGATAGGAAAAAGTATCAGATTATGGGAAAAGATACAGAGCTGATTTGTATTTTCTATTTGCCACATCATTATACAAGCGCCAAAGAAAATCCAGTTTAATTCAGAAGAAAACAGTCTTCATATCCATCGTCATTATCAACTCAAAATATAGTCATGACATGAGCACAGAGGTCCTTCAAGAACTATCCTCCTTTAGGACAGAAATAAATCAGTAGGAGAAAGCATTTAAGAAGAAACTTCCAGGGAGGAGTTTAAAGGATCAAGGGGTAACCGTCAGGTAGAGAGTCTGGGGTGTTTGCAGAGAAGAGGGTTACTTGGCGGTTTGTTTGCTTGGCTTTTTTAAACTTTACTTCAAATAATCAAATTTTGGATTAAATCATAGGCCACACTCCATAACCACAGATTTGATCCTGTCTCACTAGAATAGGAATACTGTGGCATCACTGTAAGTATTTAGAGGATACTGAGAAATCTTTAGATCATTCTTTTGGCAAATCTTCTGTTGAACTGTAGTTGAGCAACGTTTTAATACCTTGTGCTATAAATAAAAGTCCACAACAATGATCAGTATGCCAGTAAGTCTATGCCATCTTGAATACTAATTCATGATGGTTACAGTAGCAAAATACCACACATGTGACATAAGAGAAGGGCAACAGGTTTAGTGCAATTTCCCAAAGAACTATGAAATTAAACAATAATATGAATTTAAAGAGCATGTATTTTTAAAACAGACTATACTATCCCTATTGTCAGTGAGTTTATTTTTACAAATTACTGCTAGCCCCAAATTTATGAAATGTTACTCATGGTATAGGGTTTACCCACAGGCAGAATATCACATTTTTGAATGGAAATATACCTAATCTCAGTAAAGGTACTGAGAACTGCAGTTTCATATATGATTTAATGTTCAAACCTTCTGTCTGATTCAAGAATTCTTTAAGCTTATGCTGTCTGCATTTTATCATTTTTTGCAGAATTAATTTTTTTTCAGAAAATTAACCCAGCAAAGACTGAAAGTATTACATAAACTAAACATTCACCGAGTACACATTATTGAAGTTTCAATACGGTAGGGGGCAAATTAAATTTTATTTCACAGATCATGTTTATATTTCATTCTAATTTCAACAACAGGATTTTTATTATGGCAATACTTCCTGCAGAACAGGATAGAATTTCCATGCCTCAGTGCTGTGGCAGAACAGACTGAGCATCCCACCCACTGGCTCCCCTTTAGGCCAGCTCGAGCACCATGAGATGAGCCCTGTCCCACCACAGCTCATCTTCTGTTTTGCTCATTCTTAAAATGACACAGTTACTACCTCCCTCCGCTTACTAGAGAAGCATACAGGGTGAAATATATATTGAGTACTCAATATAATGAAATTCATGAGCCAAAAAGTAGCTGAGATAATCTCAAAACTGTTCTCCTCCCCAGCCTACTTCCAGTGACATAAAGGCCATGTAACAAATCCGTAGATTGTAACCTAAAGGAGTATGTGTGAAGGAGGGTGACCTGTGAGACAGGGGGAGAGGGAGGGAGGCTGGTACTACCCGGTGTGTGGGAGCAGCTCTGACAGAGGGAGCAGACCTGCTGGGGGTCAGGAGGAGCTGGGGTGTTGCTGGGTGCTGCTGTGAGAAGGCACATGCTGAAACACAAAGCTGGGACTGGTGTAAAGCACATTTTGTGGCCTAATCCTTCCCTGGATCTCCGGAGCCTGCTGGAGTTGCAATAATGAGCCTTTTCACTTTTTCCTCCATCTGCTCATCTGTAACTGAGCTCCAGGGCGCTGTGGCTCCAAGAGATAAAGAGTTTGCCACCTCTTCTTCATGTAGTGTGTCCTGCACAAGGCCTTGGTGGGACAAAGATAAAGAGAAAACAGAAGTTTAAATTGCTCTCTTCCTCTTGTGAAGTTTTGATAACATAGAAGGGGTGCATCTTAAGTCTGTAGATAATAATTTCTGTGAAATTCAGCAGCCTTGCCTTGGACTTTAAGAAGTTTGACAAGAGCTCCAAAGTTAATAAAAAATATAGCAACATGTTAAATACATGTACAGCACTACACCACCCTGAAGAACCTGCCACCTGAGGAGCGCTGGGTGAAACAAAACTGAAATTACTCAGGCCAGAAGCACCTGAGTAAGGGACTCATTCCATTTTCCTGCGTGTTCATGATACGTGGCACAGTCACCACGTGCCTCATTTCTGCAGTTTAACACATGCTGATGTAGCATCCTGAGCAGGTCTATCAATACTTGCAGGATAATAGCAGCTCCTAGGTGAGATAGTTACATCATGATAAAACTTGTTTGCAAATGGAGCGATTAAGTACGATCATGAAAGCTTTCCTCAGAAGAGCAGGGAGCCAGGTGGGCCTGAAAACCACATCGAAGACCAAAAGAGAAGGCAGCAGGACCAAAACCTGAACAAATTAAAACCTCAAAACACAACTGGGAAAGAATGTCCTATAAAAGATACCTAGAGGAAAAGCATAATAATCCCAAACAAGACAGAGTTTGGGATTTGGTATCTGCCTTTCCTGGTGCCTTGGCTAACAGCAAGAGATCAGCCACAGTTGTGGCTGATTTTTTTTGATGCCTCATTTCAGTGAGAGTTAGGCATAATAATAACTTTGAAAATATGAAACCTAGATTTTAGTTTAATCCTGAGTCTGGAGTTGCAAGACTGATTAAATGGCAGTTAAATAAGAAAAAAAAAATCAAATGGAAATAATTACTCTGATAGGTTAGGAGTAGTTTCGTGATAGGGTAGATGTTTGCCTTTTTTGAGACCTATTTTGTCAATATCTTTTCTACACTATTTCATATAAGAAACTTTCAAATATTTCAAATTACTTCTGTTATTTCAAGCACTGTGACAGTCCTTAGATAAAGTAAACTGATTTTTCACTGACCAGTAGCTAGCATTGCTATCTGCATTTAAACCCAAGTTAGGTTACCTCCACCAGAAATTAGATATCTGCAGCATTCAGTTCAGTACAAGAGAATCTTAGAGACTGTTTCTGAAGGTACAGCAGCAACTGTGCCATTTGTTATTTCCCCTAGTACAGTGTGTAGTTGCTCAGGCAGCCCCACTGGGGCAGCCTGCCAAGCAATCCAGACAGCAACGAGACAACAGCTTCGTCCTCTCTCTGTTGATTCTGACATTGTCACCTTATCTAAGCTTTCTGTAGAGTAATGGGTTTGAAATCACGAACAATTCAAAATATCTGTATTTTCTGAGAACAGCTTCCTTCGCAGTATCAAAACATGACATTTGCTTTTTCTTCCTAAAATAAAAATACTCACTTCAGCTCTGTTCTGCATGCAGGATTTTAATGGACTATTCTTCTTAGGAGTCCTGGCAGCTCTTCCTGCCTGTTATCTATGACCAGAAATGAGCTGATCCATCAGTTTTCACAGGAAACCAAATCAGCAAATGTCACACAGGCAGCGAAGCAGGATATAGTAAACCATGCTCCACATATATATCCCGTGCTTCCTTTACACTGTTAAAGCTGAGACCCAAGTGGCAAACAGCAAACATAGGTATAGGGGAGAGAGAAAGCTGAAGAGCTTCATAAATCTTAAAACCTGATTCTCTGTACAAACTAATCAGCGCAAATGTAAGCAACTGAAGGTGAACATTAAGTGCTCAAGATATCGCGTGCCATTGGAGTCAGAACACGGTCCAAAAAGTCTTTCCTTATATATTCTTAAATTTTGTTTGTTTTAATAATTCTCCTGGGTGAGGTACTGTACCCAAAGCAGAAAGTTTCTGTAAAGCTCGTAAAATTACAGTACGTGCCATAACTCTGATTTCACTCGGAGGCCTGGTTTACTTTACCTCTTTTATAACATAAAGAGGTTACTTAAAACACTGCTTGGTTTACAGAAATTGAGTGTTTGTATGGATGAATCCTTTCTATACAAGGCATGTGTGTCCTCCTCAAAACAAAGCTTTCTTAGGAACAAATCTGGTGTCAATTCGAGCCTCAGGGATGGACAAACTCAAGGAGTCTAGTTCCTGGAAGAGGCAATTAGAAACTGGTCTGAGCAACTAGGACAAATAGCTGCCCCCTGAAGTATCAATGAGACTCTGAAACCTTGGAAGGAACAGCTAACATTTACAAAAGGCCTTGATTATCCGGAAGATAAGAAGTGCTCAAGACTAGAAAGCATGAATGTTTTGAGAGAACAAGCTTATTAAAATAAGTTAGTAAATTAAAATTACCTACTTTACAGTTAAAGTGAGCAAGAAGAGCTTTAAAAATTACTAATGCTATATCCTGGTGGATGTAGCGGAGTGTCGTTAGCCACATAATCAGGTAATATAAATCATGATTCCACAGAAGCTGCAAGAAACTGGCTACAGAGTGAGATTGTGGACTTGAATAAAACCAAAAAGTCTTCACTATTTGTTTTGCCTCACCCCCCCTCCAGGAGGAAAGAGAGTTCTCTGAACAAACACACCCCTAACAAGAGTCTTTTATAAAAAACCACAACCAACTTGTTTGAAAGACTCAATAGCACATTTCAGTGAGATGCTGGGTGCTGATCCTGTGTTCAAACTCAGGTTCAGAGAACCATGACTTCTCTGCCATTCACTGGAGACTTCTATATGTTCTTACAGAAACCAACGTATTTTTATGAAAATCATTGTATTACCTATAATTCATGATTTTTGCTGAAGGATTTGCCTAATCATTCTTCAGCATCAGCTATGACAGTATTTCACCAGGGAAAGAAAAAGACTAATTTGGGCAAATTTTCACAAGTCTAAAAACCATTAAAGCCAAGGGATCTAAATGTTCACAATATTCTGAGAAGCATAGTAAATTGGGACAGTCTGACACATAAACTGAGAAATAAAACACATCTGCATAATCCACAAATACCTGAGGATGCATGAGTCAAGAGGGGTGAGCCGTCACAACTGGCTAGAAATAGATTCCAGTGTGATTTCAGTAGCAGTCAGAGCCTTATTAGTAAATCAAGCTTCAAAACTGTGAGTGGTCCAGGTATGTATATATTGAAGGGTTCCATTCCTTGATATGTGTGCTTCCTGTAGCCAGAAAGTGGTAAACAGAGACACTGACCAGTCACAGAGCTTGTGCTACTGAGCAGTGTCCTGCTGACGACACGCTCTGCCAAGCACCCCCACGTTCCTGCTGGATTCCACACCTCTACGAGGGTCCAAAGCACAGCTGCTAAGGCAGTAGATGGCACCAAGCCTGGCAGCATGGGATGTAGTCACCAAGCTGCACTGTTTGTTAGCAATCAAAGGTGCATGCATAAGGACTCAAAACCCATGCTAAACAGGGTTAAGCAAAGTCAAAGCAAAATATTAGGTGCTACAATCACCACATTCCTTATATTTTATATCAGAAGATTGTATGCTAAAGATGCCCTAAACCTTTAACTCAAAATACATATTTGCCTTTTTTAGCCCTATATGATTATCTGCATTACCACGTGTTGCGCATGTCCACTCCCAGGGCTGATGTGAATTTTAAAAAGTGCAAATCAGTCTTAATCAGTGGAAGTTCTCCCACAGGTTCTCTCATAATAGCTTAATTATAATTTCTCACTTAAAACATTGAACACAATCAGTATCCACAAAACCAGGCTTGACTTAAAATAATCCAGAAATTTAAATCTACAAATATTGTGTGAGAGAAAAATCTTTATCCGGCAACAGAGTAGAACAAGATTTCAAAAACTAGCTACAGTAATAAGAAAATTCATTAAGGTCTCCAGCTTCATAAACGTGATATGAAGTGAGTGCTATGAAGAGATTATACATGAACTAGTTCTTCAGAAGTTTAAGAGAGGTGATTCCAGCTCCTTAAATACAGACTGATGCTTACATTACCTCTTGCCCAAGTTCATGGCAACAGATTTTACAATAAACTTTAAATACTGTGAAACAAACTCTCAAAATCTGTTTTCATCATAGGCATCTCAATAGGAATGCTTTCTATCTAAAAGAGACAGGCAGTAAAGCAAACTCAATATTAATTGCCTCTCCCTGTTCCAAAACAGAACAAGTTTCATTTCTACACAATCTGTAGTACTTTTAATTCTGTCAACTGAATAGATATTCTCTTGAAAGACACAAATTATCCTACTGAACTAACACACAATCCAAATAACCTCTTGTCCTAAGGGGCTTAGCTCACATTTTTAGGGAGAGACCCTAAGAACAGGTCAAACTGATACTGCTGCTCACTGCTCCCAAAGTCTCACAGTGTCTACACTGGTTTAAGCAAGAAATTTATGCTTAACATTGTTTTAAGAACACAGCATACAGCTGTCAAGTCTCTACAAGAGCTTCAATTCTGACAGCACTTTAAGATTCATAAACCAGGTTTTATCCTCATCTTCAAGTCATTTCACATCGATCAAAACACCAGGTTCTACACTACTTTGTGCTGCTGTCATCAGAAATGATATTAACTGTCAAGCTACCATAGTATCTGCTTATTTATCTGTAACCAAATACATACATTAGACAGTACAGACGCAGTTGTTTCCATTTGTTCTTTAAAATCCCTTTAAAATACTCATGCTGTATTTACCAAAAGATAGAGGACATGCAGCATACTTGAAATAAGATCTGCAATGGATTATTTGGGTTTAGCTGAAGGAAATCAGTGACAGATTGTTTTAAAGATAATGTAATTTATGTGCAAGCATCAAACAAGAACAAAAAAGCCACAAATCCTCCCCAACCAGAACAACCAACATCCCACCTCCACCCCATCTGAAATTAGAAAATTTGAGTTAAGTACTTCTAACAGACCTTGCTTATCATATCTCTCAGTCCTTCCAGCAAAAGAAGTCCTTTTTAGATTATTCTTCCATAAAATTTATAAATTGACTTTGCAACATAATGAACTAAATACTCCAACTTTAATATTTTGCATTCATACCAAAAACAATTAACAGTTTTTACAAATAGTGTTATTTACTAAAACAATTCTTGTACAACAGTGCAGTATATCTAAATATATACATATGCCGACATCAAAGGGAGCATCAAAACAAACAAAGCCAAACAAAAACACACTTTGCTACTGTGTACACTTTATTAAAACCAAAGCAGACTGCAGCAGGTTTTTCTTTTTCATGACAAAGACAAAAATTATTTGGATTCCAGAAGAACATGCAGGATAGAACAAAAAGTCCTACCACCTTTTTGCCAAGGTAGCAGCATGAAAAGGGAACTTTAGATCTGCAATTTACATAGTAGTAAATGGAATGTTTTTAAACACAACCATCCTAATTTAAGAAACGAGGCTTCAAAAACATACATAGTGTTTTTTACATATTGAAGCAGAAAGTTCAAATGTCAAGGCCTTCTCCATGTTTTCCTATGGTGTTGGACAGTATGTATGAAAGTCAATATCCTTCACTGCAGCTGAAAATGAGAAAGGAGTAGCTGTAGTGTGAAGTTGATCAGCTTTACTAAGATTGAATAACAGAGTAAAAAATGATTCTGCCTGCTGTTGGCAATGAAGAGTTTTTGTAACTTTTATTCTACCTTTTTCTTTAAAAATACCTCCTTCCAGTTTTTAACTGGAAAAATTATACTCCCTTGTTCTTCAAAACAGATACATACATGTTCTCCAAAGGAAGGTGCAGTTGTGAAATTCAAAGTGCCAGTGTAGCTGCTCTAACTAGAGATGTCTTTTTTCATTCTGTGAACCCCAACAGAGAAGGAATAAGGTAAGACCTTTGTATATAAAGACTGCACAGATACCTTTGAAATATGAGTGAAAAATAAAGTAAGTGATATTAGAGAAAATACTAAAAAAATTGGAGAATGAGGTATTAAGCAGTTCTCCAGTGTAAATCTGATGTTCCTGCCATCTAGACAAAATCAGAGAACTATAGTAGCAGCCTAGATTCGATCAGCAAAATATGTACATGGTATTAAAAGCAAATCTGTCTCTGTTACATCTAACCAATTTGCAATCTGGCAGAATTTTCTGAAGTTCAAATTTATTTCAGTTCCCCCTGCCTCAAAATTCATGAACAGTAACTGTACCATGAGGGCAGTACGCTGCTCCACACCTTGAGAAGCATGCAGGAATTCTTCTACTTTGCTCCTTTTTACTGCTGTCTCTATGTGCTTTGGTCAGTGACATTACAGACACATCTACACAGCACCAGTTACTAAACAGAGGTGGGCAAACGCGTTGGGACTGTTCCTGCAGCTGCACACTCTGGAACACACTGCCATGACATCAGTACAGAAAATTTTAACATAGTACCCCAGTATTTTTCCTGGGATGTTTTACAGTAAATCTTGACACCTTTGTTATGCCCACATAAATTGAGATGATACACATAGTTAAAAAAATTTTGCTTATAGAAGTGAAATGCACAGAAGGCACTTTCCAGAGTTTGCTCCAGTTCCTGCTAACCAAGCCACTGAAATACCCCTTCTGAAGTTAATTAGCATTTTTGTATTCCTCAGTTGAAGGGTTAAAATTGAAGTAAAATTGAAGTAAAAAAGGGTTATACAAAATATCTTGAACACATTTTAGCCTTAATTGACAATTTGCATGTAAAGAAACAAGACAGTCAAAAATCAGGTCTTCTATTGGAACATGAATAACATTTCCAAGGATTCCTTACTTTCAAATAGTTTACATTCTGACACTTTATTTAATTGCTAAAAAGCTTTTCCACACAGTAGCTGTACGTGTACCCCTGTTCACCAACATTTCAGTGTTCAATACTATAGTAAGGTAGAACATAAGTGAACTTGGTCAAAACAATGCATAAACAAGGAATCTGAGAATAAATCATGGCAGAGAAGCACCAGCAATGGCATCTCTAGGTTCATGATACCAAACCAGCAGAGAGGAGGTGAACTGAAGTATCATTTCTAAGTTAGCAGAGAGAATATGAGAGGATGACTGAAGGAATTCATGCAATGACAGCATCTGGCAAAGTAGAAGGCATCACTTCTGCGTATCGAGCATACAGGGCACAACCAAGCAGGAAGACATTTTCTAACAAGAAAAATCAACATGAAGTAAAACACCTCCAAATTCAATTTAATCTGAAAATTGCACATGAAATGGAAAATGTTTGTTGCAACAGAAACACTAAGACTCAGAACCTAAAATTATAGTGACCTACTCCACCAGTTGTAGATAATGAACTCTGATTCAAAGTCAACTAAAATTCCCAGTCTGGTACTGGAGATACCTTAGAGCAGTGACTTTAATAAAAGTATGAAGGAAAATAAAAAGTGCCCTTTTTTTTCCCACAACTTTCATTACATTGAATTTAGAGGGGCATTGAATTTTAACAAGTGGTTTTTTTAGTCACGATAAACATGAAAGGTGATTTTCATAAAAATGGATGAATGGCCAAAATAAACAAGTTTGAAAGCAGAAAAAATTATGATACACATACGGTTTCAGTGTTCAAATGAGAAACCAGCATTTCTGTACATCAAGGAAAAACTTCAAAAATTTTAAAAACAATGACAAATTACCAACAAAATGTATTTTTTCTGGGTAATTTCTGTACAGAGGTTCCACATGCCCTTATTAGGGAACATATGACACAACATACGAAAACCTAAGAATACAATAGTCAATATCAGAAAGACTATCCTGATGCTTCAAGCTTCTCCTTAAATCAGGGACTAAGAACTATGGAATAAAAAATTATTTTCACTTTTTTGTATAAATTATACATTTCTATACACATTGTATATCTGATTTTGGAATAAGATACCTAATGCGTACAGACAACACTATCTAAATCATACTACAATTCCTTTCTAAAGACATCACTTCTTCAAGACATAAAAAGTTATCTATGACACAGTATGTCGGATTATTACTTTTTTCTTTAGTATTTCCTTTCAAATTCCACAGGCTTTTGTGATGAAACCAAGTACTGAAATAATTAATGACAGTTTGTGAGGATGCTTAAAAATTTTAGAGAAAACAAATATGTGAAAATACTAGCATTAGATCAACCAGCTGGCTAGAACATCCCCAAATGGAATAGATCGGCCATGGGCATGTTTTGTAACCACCCCAGTCAGAAGTTATGCAGAGTAGTCACCTGAAAGTATCTGGCAAAACCAACGTCAATTAAAATAGTGAAACAAAGGCATGTTAGGTAACTGTGAACAGATGCAGGAGTATATGGGATAACAGAACTCATTTTATAGTATAATGTACAATTGCAACATTTAATTCTAGAAGTATCACACTAAAATATAGTACACAAAACAAACAACTTCTGACATTCACACAAGACTGAAAACAGATCTGATGTTGAAGCCATCTAGTATTGCTCTAGTGGAATTAGAGTTGCTGGAAAAGACAAAACCAGGATGCATTACTAGATGGAACACAAACGCAAAGTAACAACAGTCTTTGTACAAGAAACTCTGCTCAAGCACACCTGAAATGCTGCCTTCCATATACCATGTTTCTTTTGCAGCACCTCATCCACAGAAAGAAAATATGCTTTACAAAGCCACGTGGCTAAGTTACTGAGTAACACATGGGTTTAAAACAGGCTAATGCATGTTGCTGAAGAAGAGAATTTAAAGTAACCTAAAAGTGGATTTAAATAAGATGCCTCATAAAATATTCAAACTATAGAAGGGCTAATAAACTCAAATGGTACAACTGGAAATTGAAACAGACATTTAAGGCAGAAGTGTTTGTGTTAGAACAGTAAACAGAACAAATTGCTAAGCAAGGCCACAAGAGATAAACGAAGCCCTGAAGGTTTGTTCAGCAAAGTGATTTAAATGTCCATAATTCTCCATGTTCTAATTATGAAGACTTGAATAAAATAGTGTAATTCATGTTGTGTGTTCCAGTTTAAAACTCCATTGTTTCTCTTTCTAACCAATTCCTCTGTCTTTCTTTGGTGTAATCTCTACCAACACACACAGAATACAGTTCTGGTTCTCATTTTAAAAAACTACTTGGAAAAATAAATTACATGATTCTTATGATAAAATGCAAGATCCTGATCTGTTTCATGGTCCCATTATATATTTAGCAGCCTCTGAATAGTAGTTCTAAGTTTTAAGTTATTCATTATGTCCAAAGCAGAATCATAATTTGCTGTTATCCCCCCAAATCATTTACTAGTTAACAAGCTTACTTTGGTAGATAAGCTATCTAATAGTCATGATACACTTGTGTTCAATTCAAGAAGTAGTGAAACTTATCTAAGTTTGTAAATTCATGTATAGACCTTAGCTTGTAATTGTAACCATGATATGCTGAATTACTGTTTTTCCTGCATTGGAAAAAGACATTGCATCTGTCTTAAAACTAGACAAAACTATGAAATATGGTTGTCAGTTCATGATTAAAATAAAATAGTAAAGCAAATTATTTTTAAACATTGTGTTAAATATATTCACATGACCACCATAGTTACACGAAATGGGCACTACTGCAATCACACACTATATGTACATAACATATATGCCACAACAGTTTGCAATGGTTGAGTTTTCACAAACTAGCCAATTTAACCATACATAAATAATCTTGTACCAATTTTAGGCATTTTAAAAGGAATTAAATTTCCTACATATATCAGTTCCTCCGCAAAATTAAAAAAAAAAATCCTAAAAAGTCAGTGCAAATTGAACTTGTTCACCAAGAGAGATTCTTATTAAGCTGAGGATAAACAAAGTTTAAGAGATTAAATGAAGAAACTCATAGAATCGCCAACGGCCTTTAGCAGAGGTTAAAGAAGATTAGGAATCAGAAGTCCTGGATCCTATAGCAGAGCCTTCTGTGAGTAACTATGCTGTGGTTGTTGAGGTGGTGGAGGCTGTGGTTGTTGTGGAGGTGCTTGCTGACTGCCTGCTGTCTGTGGCAGAGCTGTAGGTGCTAAGTTATAGTTTGGCACCTGGGACATATTAGTTCCAGCATTCTGATAAGCAGCAACATCAACAGTACCAGGGGGTGGACTATACACTGAAGCCTGGTTAGAGTAGGTACTTCCAGCAACAGAACCAACCATTGCACTGGAAAATAAAAAAAAGAGAGAAAAAATATTTAAAGTAGAATTAACAAACAATTTACCAACAGAACAGCAAAACCTTATTGCTTCTTCAGTTGTTCTATTTACACACACAAAAATCTTCTAGCTCTGGACACATTGCATATTTAAAACCGTAGCCAATTAGTATTCCCATTAGAGCTCAAACACACTCCTCAGATTTAAACATACAATAGATACGTCCCATGGATTTAAAATTAGACCATGAACCTGTACTTCTGTTTTATTTTAAGGTGCAACATGGAATACCATCTATCTTCCATTCTGTTCTTGAAAAAAAACCCCAAAATCCAACAAACTGTTTTAAATAGCAAAACAAGTCAGGTGAAGATGCAGAAACTTGCTTTATCACTGCTTGCTTTAGTTTTCCAAATAAGTAACTTTGGGGACAAAGATTAACAAATACATTAATGACTCAAGATGGATGTGTCTCCCAACTTTTTAGAATAAAAATTCTTTCCACAGAGAGTAAACAAAAACAAAAAACCCAAACAAACAAAAACCAACTAACAAAAATCCACAGACTTTTTCACAATACAGGTAGCTTAACCAAAACTTAGCATCTTTGGCCATCTACCCAATGTAGAAAGCCTCTTTTAGCTTCTTTATTTGGGCAAGCTCTGTAAGCTTTAGTAAGTATTCATAGCCCATTCACTTCTTTCCTAAAATGAGCAGAATTCTCCCCATTCTTCTGTGGTAAGATATTTGACAAAGGAACAGTAGAATACACACTCTCAGAAATTATACAGAGCCAGCCAGAGCAGCAGATAATCTTCATCATTAAAAGTTACTACTACTAAATCATGTCTGTTTAATTTTCTGTATGTTTTATATAAAAAGTATAGACCTATATAAATTATATATTTTGTATATAGAAAATTAAAGACTAGATAAAATTATAAAAACAATAGAAAACTTAGAAGTTTATCAGGAATTTTTACCAAATACATGACACCAGTAAAAAGCACTCTGGAAATGATTGCACTAAAGTATCTTTCAGTTGTGTTTATAACTATATTTCTGTAATTTTAAAAAGAGTCTCTGTTTAAATTGATTTAAACTTGAATAGAAAAATATTTAAAATTACTTTGTGTAAGACGTCTGTGCAGGCTGACCAGGCAGTACTGAGCTGGCAGATGGAGTAACTGTGCCTTGGCTGAGAGAAGGGAGCTGTTCTGGAGGAAGATTGTAACCTTGAATATGGCCCATCTGTGCACTCCCAGCCACCAAATATGCGTTACCTTGAGTTTGCCCTGGATAAACCTAGGGAGTTAAATAAAGCAATATTAGAAATAAAATACAAGAAAATTTGCTATTTAATATCTGATTTTAGAACTTAAAGACATCCTCTCAAATATTTTAGTTTCCTTTTTTGTTTTTTAAATATCACTGAAGAGCATTTAGCATTTAAATTACTTAAGTTAAAAATGGTAATTCTTTCATAGCAGCATTTTCATGTTGAATTATCTATGAGTAGATAGGGGAGAAACTGTACTCCTTTGGTTGTTTATTGTCTTTGACCCACTATGCAAAGCCCTGGCAGTTTTATTTTTTAATTTTATGTGCAACCTAAAGCCCAGGATGGGTTTTTTCCTTGATCAAAAGGAGCCAAACAGAAAAAAACTCAAAGTGTTAGAACCCGCAAAAGGAGAGTCTCCAAAGCTTGTGGCTGAAAACAAACAGTTTTATTTTTATTTTTTTACGTACTATGCAAAAGACTGAGAGAAAACACTGCTCAGTCAGTGTGAACTTGATAATGTCAATGACTATTAAAGGTTACATTCATACCTGAGAGCCAGAAACACCAGATGACTGCATGTAATACTGCTGGTTTTGTAGTTTTGCATACATGGAATACATTGGGTCCTCATTCATCAATTTGTTATACAAAGAAAGAGCTTCCATTGCTTTAACATTGAGCTCTGAAAGTTCTGAATGTTTCCTAGAAAATATATTTTACAGTTCATTCTACAATTCAGGTAACTTTAGTATAGGACAGACAATACAGAGAAATTTCATGAGGTGTGTTAAGTAACATATTCTTACTGAGAAATGATGCCTGACAAGTGCCAGAGAGTCAAATGGTACAACACTATAAGTTATTATATGACTATGGGAAAAAAATCTTCAGACCACTTCTCAGAGAAACTACTAATAAATATACCTATTTTCTTTGCCAGTATTCACAGAAATTAAGATATTATCAAGTAACAACTCTGGTATTTCTAAGAATAAGTTTTAATTTTGGTCAAAGCATATGACATTTTTTTTACCTGTCTATATCCTCCAATTTTTCATCTATGAGAGGTCCCATCTGGTGACACATTGCTAGAATAGAAAGACATTAAAATGTATCAGAGTCATATTTCCACACTGCAACGTCAGAAAGCAATAAAAAAAATCAGATAGAAATAGGTATTAGTCCAATTTTTTTCGTCTATTGCTATAATCTGTATGTCAAAAAATTTTTAGTAATAGAGATATTGTCATGAACAATTTAAGAATGAGACCCAGCTGAAATATTCAGTAGTGCTACAATTTAAAAAGTATATTTTAAAATAAAATTAAAGTTAAACAAAACACATTTAACATCCAGGAAGTATAAAACTGAAAGTATTTTGCATAAAAAAAGTTCAAATAAATTGAGAGGTGATGTCTTCTTCAAGGTAGATTTGCTACTGCAACCTAGCTCATATGCTCATCTAACTTCACTAGAAAAAGACTGTGAAAACAATGAAGGAGAAAGCTGGTTGCAATGATTCAATCATCTGCATGTCAAAAGACACTAATAGCACATTGCTCTCTCACTAGAATCCTAACTGGGGGAAGGGGGTTTTTCAAACCACTAATATGTGCAAAAACCAACCCAAAATCTTACCAGAAGCAGGATGGAAAAGCATTAAAATGAATAAAAATGCATCCCATGCCTCCTTTCAGCACAAGGACATAGGGCTCATCTAACTGCCAAGCAAACCATGGATAATTAGCAGAAAGGCAGAGTCCATCAAATATAAAATAAACAGACATGGAAGCCAAAAGGGAAATTTTGGATATTAGAAATGCAGAAGGTCTTGAAAACATCTGACCCATGATGAGTGAAAGGACATCATTATTGAGTTCCTTGAAGGCAACTCCAGGTGAAAAAGGAGTTGTATGAGGGGTACCCATCTGCTTCTTTGAACCTGGGATCAGTAATACATTGGCAGAAATGCTGGGAAAAGATGTAAAACCTATTGATTATGTATAGCATGAAGTGTGGCAAAAGGCATGGCAAGGATTGCTAAGATGTCTGTTAACATGATGACTGCTCTGCTGCCAACCACAAACCCTGGGCACCTGAACATGTTAGGATGAGCTCTCCAATTCAAAGACTTTTGTGACTGGACATGTGGGTGGCAGAAGAAAATGAAGTGGTTTTTCTGTCAAATGTTGATCTGCATCTGCCACCACTGGTAGGAACCAAGGATTCAAAACACATCTATTGCAGAATTTTCAGAACCTATGCCAAAAACAGTAGTTCACCAAAGCCTAATTAAGTGTAGAGCAAGTAATCTTGATTTGGCATTGTAGAACTATATGTAGGCATATGTTTGGCAAGTGCTGTTGCAGGTAGCTGGGGAGTGATCACCTGACCACACTACTGCTTTCAGATTCTAGAAGAAGTCCCATGGTTCGATATAAAATTCAGCACTGCTTTAATGAGCTCACAATGCATTTTGAAGCAACTCCTAAAGTAAGCCATATCTGCAGGCTGGTTGACAGGCATACCTTTAATTTCTTTGCCTCTGTCCTGGACCAGATACAGGCAATCTGCTTCTCAGACAACAGCCTCTATAGCTATATCTGGGACTTGAAAGAATAAAACCAGTCATGTTTCTTTTTACCTCTCTTTAGTTTCAGTGGAACTGGAATATGTGCAGACATGTCACTGATGTGAGTTCCTAGAACAGGATTCACTTACAGGCATGATGAACCAGATGGGCGTGAAAAGAGGGGAGATATCTAAAAGTTTACAAACCTATGCATTCTTTAATTATTAACTTTGAGACAGATGTAGAGACTGCCATTTTCTTAACAAAGTCTGGTACCATCTGAATTGTCAGTTTAAGCTTATGTTCTGTCTCATAATCGGGAAGTTTCCTTCCTTCCTTATCCAAATTCCATTCCAAAAATTTTGGTGCATCTATCAACCTAGGTAAAATGATCTATAATGCCTCTATGAAGAGGTAGTCTAAACAATTTGACTCTAAAAGAGTAGGATAATTGGTAGCACACTATAAGGTATTTGTTAATATGTAACTCCTACAGAAATACACATGCAAGTGAAAAGCATGTGGGACACCCACAGGTCTATTCTAAACCTTGGTAGTATTTCTGCTTCCGCTCATGGAATCTTCCTGACACTCCTTTCGCCACTCATGCTGTGCTACTCTATGAAGGAAAAAAATAATGGATGAATATGATTGAATTAAGTATTTATGTGTCTTGAAAAGGAAAATAATATAGGAAACAGGTTTTTTTAGAGAAAAGTAGGCTTGTTTTAAGTTAATATTTTGCACTTTGGTCTCTTAGATGTGGGAAACAAGAAGTGAGAAGATAATTATGGCTCAGGCACTTTTCCCAGGCGTGCTTCTCACATCCACATGAAGCTGAAGTAGCTTCAGCTTAGTTTCAATTTGCATTGATACAGAAAATTACCAATGAGAAAAACAACAATGAAAAAACACATTCTTTTTTGTTACCCTCAAGATGAAGCAATTCTGGGAGGTCTGGCTGGTCATCAGATGGATCAGCACTTTGTAACATCTGCAAGAGTTGGTCCATTTTATCCTAGAACACAAATTGTATAATTAGGGCAAATGTGGCAGCAAGGGAATTAGCACTTTCAGGATAGTAAACTAAAGCAGCTGTTCACAACAGCCATGTTGATCTCTTGGCACTTGAGAAAGACCTAGACTAACTTCAAGAAAATACAAATGATAAATGCTACTTTACAGGAATGAAGATGCTTGAACAAGGAAAAGCCAAATGGGAAAAAATTAGTGGTAACAAATGGAATGTGCAGAATACTCCTTTATTCCTAAAAGTCCTTCTAAACATGTACTACTTTCTGAGCAGTTCCTATTCTTCCAGCCTAGTCATTACATGTGCAATACCACCACCTAGTGGGATTAGAGGAAATGTTTTGACAGAATACTTTGAGGGAGTACTTCAAATTCACTGAAAAGCATTTTTAAGTGCATGAGGCCTATTCAGTACATGAGCCATGTCTTTACCAATGTATTCGGAAGTGTTGTTTTAAGATGATGTTTGGAGGCATTTCAGGGTTTATTTCAGAATAAGTCAATCCTAAGTAAGGAGTTTAGGTGCAACTCTTTTATAATAAAAATATCAAAGATTAGAAAATAAACAGGCATAAAGTCTTTGAAAAATATGTCTTGGAGTGCACGATATTGATTAATGAAACATTACATGTAAATTATTTTTAATCATTTTTTAGCTGAGCACTATCAAATAAATAGCCTTTATCAGACTGAGTTACATAGGTTGTATAAAAGTAGAAAATAAAACCATGTTTTGTCCTCCTTAAACCATAGAAAGGTGGGGAGAAGTCAAATTAACTACTTCCTTAAAAATTATACTGTGGCAAATCTAAGAACAAAAGAAGACACTAAAACAAAAATCAACAATAGACTCACAGAAAACAAAAGCTGGAAGGCACCTCAAGGCAGGCCTCAGATAATCTGTTTCAGCAGATTACAAACTAGTACCTCTTGGGAAGAAGAGTTTTTGAGGTGGGACTTAAATAGGACTTTAAGAAGGCAGTAACTGATTTCTCATTTCAAAAAACAAAGACAGAACACGAGTTGAGGTAAAAAAAAAAAAAGCAGGGGAAAACTTCCTGGACTGAATGTTCCTGGAAACCCTACAGGATCACTGTGGTGAGATTGTAAATATCTTACTAAATATTACTTACAGAGCAACAGAATTTCACACTTTTCAGGGACGGAAAGAGATCTTTCAGTCTGAGGGTAGACAGTGGTGGTTATACTGGAAATAAATCTAAGCAAGCAGTCAAGATGGGTATCTCTATGGTATCCTGAAGTACTTTAAGCAAAATTTGAAAGTAGATTCTAAGATTCTAGCTTGGAGGTAAACAGATGTACAATCCCAGAGTAGGGCCCTAAATGGAATGCAGTTCCAAATTCAGTTTCAGAAATCCCTAAGAACTTCAAGACTCTTAAACAAAAGAGAATACTGCAGATTTTTTTATTACTTTAAAGAAACCTCTCTTCCCATTCTTTTTTTATTATATTTCTGAAGTACAGGATGGAAGGGTTAAACATCACATATTTAAATGTCCCAGCAGTGCATTTAGTACCAATCAGTACTTTTACCATGCTTACTTCATCAATATAAACTGGTTCTGGCTCAGGTTCTATTGTCTCTACTTGAACTTCATCACTGAACTGCACTGTTTTCTTCTCAGCTTTCACTGTAAGATAAACAGCCAGATATAATTTTATAAAAGAAAAATTAAACAATGACATAAATATTATATAGTAGCTAGTATATTGCCTAGGTTCCTTGCATTGGAAACCTCTACTACGAAAATTTTAAAAATTAGTATTTTGTTGACATTTGAAAGCACCAGACCTAAATAATTTTCTTATCTGTAAATTACATTAAAAAAAATACATCAGTTCACAAAAGGTCAACAGAAACACATTTTAGCAAGTAAATGGCTTTATCCTAGTCTCCCTGCACATAACATACATAGTAAAAAGCCATCAGGATAAAAGACTCGGAAAGAGTGATTGGAAGCAGTAGGGCTAGCAAGTCAAGTTTAAGATAAAACTGATAAAATCATCTATGACAAACTGAGCCTTCTTTTCTCCAGAGCAAAGTACAGAATCGAAAGGTCTCAAGTTTCTCTATTCCTTTTTCACCAAATCCTATCTGCAAAGCATCTCATTCCTCTGTAGTGGAGACTAGCACAAAAAAGCTCAATATTTAACAAAAAAGCCAAATATGACTCTTATCATACACCCTTATTAGACAGTCTTAACATATCACAAATGACTGCTACAGCATGTAATTCTGCTGACCTGCTCATACTTCTAGCACCTTCAAATTGAGATCACAGATTAATCTTGCAAACCCACAAGATTTACAGAAATCAGCTCCAGAATCTTGAAGTCTTATCTAATATTTAATATTTTTATTAAATATTTAAAGTAGGCTAGATGGATAGAAATAGATAAAAATATAAGCTGCATACAGAAAATCCCTCTGTCCACTATGCACATGTACATCCCTATAGTATGTAGGTTTCTTGAACTATTTTAACACTGGTAATCTGTCTCTAAGTCCTACCTGCCATGGGGCCTTCAGTTTCATCTCCATTAGATATGCACCATTGCAACTGAACAAAAAGGCAATTTGGGAAAAAAGCTGCTGCTGCCCATGTTTATCTAGGTGTCAATGGGGTGATTCCATGAGTCTCAAAGAAGCTGCTGACAAAGGCAGCAGCAGACAGCAGCATTTTTCAGCAGAAGACAGTTTGGGCAACCTTGGTCTGACTGTTGTTTGTGAGACCATAGCAAGGGCTCCTCAGTTTTACTTCAGTTATCACATTAACTTGCAACTGAACTCCATCATAAGGGAAAGGAAACCACCCCTGAGCCATGGCAGGGTTTAACATATATACATAAATGTAATGTTACTTACTCATTTCAGGCTCAGCAGAAAGATCAGCTGTTACAAAATTAGATGGAAATAATCCTACACCCTGATGAGTTTCACCTTTCCACCAATTTGGATCACTAAAGATAAAAAAAAAATAAAACCCCCATATATCAAAAACCCCATACTCACATGGAACTTTCCTAGGAATTGCACAGTAAAGGCTTTTATATTACTAGCACATAAATATAATTTGTATATATGTAGAAATATTTATACAAGAATTTCTATGCAAATAAATTTATTTTTAAAAAATATAGGAGATATCAAAATAAAATATTTAATACAAAAATATGTTTATATTCACTGTATTCCAAGGTATGCTTCTACACAGAAGATATAATTATTTCTATTTTTACATTTTAACATAGTTCTAGTAGGCAGTCTATAAAACTTACCTGTCATCAAGTATAGTTATAAGTTCTCCAGCTTTAAATGTTAGTTCGTTATCTTCAGCAGCCTCAAAATCATAGATTGCACGAACCTTTCGGCCCTCATGTTTGTGGTTTGTTAAAAGGCTTGAGGTGCTTGGATACAAACTGGAAAGTGTTGTTTGCTGTTGCCTTTGTTCTTTTAGTGACAGCTCGATAGCTACAAAAGAAGAGTTACTCAGATGAAAAATCTTTATAAAAATGGGTTGATTGATATGAAAATTTAATTCTGTGAAAACTTTTAGTATAATTCTATTCCCGTTGCATTTTAATCACTTTCTGTCTTTCTCTTAGAATTAATGGTAAATAACAAAGACAGCAGAATTCTGCCTATGGATTTACTGAGGCTTCCAACATGGACAGGATGACTAAACAGCATTTAAACACAAATGGAATAACTCCACAAGGTCATCCAATTTTTATCATTATATTATTGTTACAATCTTGAACTGAGGTAAAATATTTACATTCTTACTTTTCCTCTCACACCGTGTTTAACTTTTCCAGATTGCCTGAAACATTAAAAAGATATAGCCATTCCAGTGCGCACTGGTTCTCTGTTAGACAGGAGCCTTTAGCCTGGATTCACAAAATCAGATTTACACAGATGGGCTGAGGTTGGAAGGCACCCCTGCAAGTTATCTTGTCCAATCCCCTGTTCACGCAGGGTCACCACAGCTGACTGCCAAGGACAACATTTTAGTATCTCCAAGAATAAAGACACTATGACATCCCTGGGAAACCTCTGCCAGTGTTTGGTCACCTTCACAGTAAAGTCCCTCCTTAATTCATAATTAACAAAATGATTTTTTTCTGAAACAAGCAAAAATTTGGCCCTTCCTTTTTTTTCTCCCTATCATTCCTTGAATAATTTCACATTTTTGGGTCATTTTCAATTAAGCTTGACTAAGCAGAGAAGTTTCACTCATATTAAACTCAGTTCAAGTTTGCATGAAAACATGGATCATATTTAAGAAGGGACAGAGTGGACACAAACAAACATTATGAAACACATGCAGAATATGCTTCTGAGACACAGATCTCTTTAAAAGTAGACTTTGGTGGGTTGACTGTTGAAGAAACCATTAGTAACACATACAGATTGGCTAATGTTCATTTAAATAAATCAATATGCATCATGTCAGCAAACAAACACACTCACCTTTAGCTAAATCTTCCTCTTCCTTTTTGGTGGCTACTGTACCTGGATCTTTGGCAACTAGAGCTGGACTTGCTTTTGCCTGTTCAGCAGCCTAGCCAAAAGTAAAAGATGTAAGAACGAATCCAACAAAAAACTGACAATGTATTAAGTTCACTATTTTGATCTGTATTCATCTGCTATACAAAAATCTAAAATAATTGAGAGCATTTCACTCCTCAAAGAAAAGTTTTATTAAGACAAGGTAGTTTTCATCTTGTTTGCCAAACATTCTAGGATTCAAGACTACAAACTGTAAAATACAGAGCTGAGGATAAAAAGAATTTGTGACATGCTTTTAAAACAACCACAAAAATCTAATACCTGTGAACCAATAGCTGGGAAAGTAACTCCTTGCTCCTTAAGATTTTTTATCATAGCAGATATTAAACTAAGCTGTGGGTCATTCTTGAATTCATCAGTCCATTCCACCATAAGGGCTTTCAGCTTTTCACAAACTTTTGGATGACCCTGCATGGACAGTAGAAAGTAGTTAAATAATGTAGGAATCTGATCTTAATTCCAAGTAATTGCATGCTACTGTCAATATAAAATATATAGATACTTTATTTCGTAGTCAAGTTTAGCACTCAGTCTTTATTAGAAAGGCAGAATAGTACATCAGCATTGTGTTTGTACCAGTATAGTATGTGCTAGGCCCAAAATAAAGTAAAATAAGGTTATATAGAAGCCCTGTTTTATCTCCATTTCACCGTATTTGTATTTGGTGTTTTACTGCTGTTATTTAAAGTGAAAATAAAGTAGTTTATTTATAAATTAACACACCACACCTCCCCCAAACAGAATACCTATGTTAACTAGTATGAAGCGGCATTCAGGAAGTTCTGAGAGCCACAGTCTTTACAGTAATCTTCTCTCCTTTCCTTCCCCGCCCCCCCTTTCCAGTCCTCCAAAAGTAGATTCCATTCCACTTTCAGATTACCCCAATTCTCTATCTGGTTTCACTTACAGATGAAATGTATAAATCAATGCAATACATTACCTTATTCAACACATTGCTTACTTCACTGGCAAAATCTCTTGAACAGACTTCTAAATGAAAGATTTTGCCACAGTTTGATACACATGCTCCTAGAAGCTAATGAAAGAAAGATTAAAACTCAGAGATATTTTTTGCAATGTAACTTCTCAGGAAGAAAAATCACTACATTAAAAAGAACCTACTGTTAACGCTTGCATAGCGACGTGCGGATCTTTATGGTTCACTCTCTTCATAATAGAGCGGAGGCAGTCTTTAGGCCTAAAAAACACAAGACAGCTTTAAAAATGTGTAATGGGATCAACATTTCCTATTGCACACATGACAATGCTGACAACATTAACAGACAGCAAGACCTCCTCAACATTGTGAGTAAATTATTTTGTAGCTCATAAGTGCAACATCTAAAAAATAAATTAACACCATAAACAGTTGTAGCCATTTCTATCTGTAGGATTTGTAGCTCTCTTAATTATCAAAACCTCACAGTAATTTGTACTACCTTTTGTACTTAGAGCAAATTACTGTAAATACTCCAGAAATGCACAAAATCCCTTACAATTAGAGAACTGGAATTCTCTGTAGACCATGCACCTACTCCTCTATATTTCACATACATATGTAAGAACATTTCCTTACATGCTGATTTACCAACACCCTTTTGCTACTTTTATTTTGAATTACCACCATGTTCCTCAGAGTCTCTTTTAATCTACAGAATAACATCTATAAAGAAGATATGTAACGAACAAATAATTTCTAAAAAAAACCTGTTACACAATCTACATCAAAGTTTCAAAACAATTAAATACAGAATTCAAGTCTTACCTACATTGTGGTAGATAGAAATAACATGAAAAACAACTTCAACTGAGAATTTGGAAGGGGATTTCAGCATATTAAAATCTATGGGACTTCTGTTACTTTGTTCTGTCTATGAAAGTTATGGAAAGCTGAGCCAGGCTGAGGTAAGAATTATCATGGACATACAGTCATTATCTGTCAAACAGCCCTGAAAAGATAACCCTGGAAGAGGGTAAGTAGAGAAAGAGGAAAAGGGAAGGCAAATTAAACTAAGAGATTTTACACATTTATGGAGTTTACGCATTTATAGCATGGTTGTCTTTGGAAGCAAAAGTATTTTTCTGTTGAACTGATATCCAAAAACTAACATGAAACTCAGGTATAAGTTACACCACTGCTTGGCTATACTATATTTGGCAGTGTCTACATTTTACAGAAATGTCCACCTCATATTTAGTGGTACTAATTATAGAAAGTGCTGTCGCACAGCACAAGTACATATCATTCAGTGTATACGTTTATATACCAATTATTACAGATGAAGGCTTTAAGACAAGTACTAACCTTTTATCTATTAATTATCCAAGACTTCTCATATGTTCACTTTAATTGAGAAAGAATATAGGCTAAAATTATTAGAAATAACTGCTTTCTTTAAGCACTAATTTATGAGTAGGATTAACAATATGATATGAGTGCAAGCTCAAAAAAGTGCTTGCCCATTGTTAAGCCAGTATTTATAAAGGCAGGGTGCAGGATGAAGAGCTCAGCAGTTCAGGAACAGGACCATCAGCCTAAGTTTTTTTTTACAAAGGAATGTAAAGTTTTATTAAAAGTAATAAAGTAATAAGAAAGCCTCAAAGCCAAATGATCCTTAACATGTCTCAAATACAATCTGCTTGTTCGTATATTTAAAAGAAATGATCAATACTTGAGTGTTAAATGTTTTAACATGCTCAAATGTTTAAAATAAGAAATATTTTGATTATATGTACATAAAAAATATAATCCAGGCATACCAATCTTTAGTCACACAGAGTAAGAAAACCTATTCTAGACAGGACTGTAATTCTTATTCTTACTTCTAATTAATTCAACATACAATTCAGTGTGCAAATTATGAGAAGCACTATGCAGAAACCAGAGGGAAGCATGCACCCTGTAAGTGTAGAATTCTATCCACTTATTAGGCATCTCTCCAAATCATACTATACAAATATTCAGCCACAGTTCTGCTCCAATGAGGCTATGATCAGAATTTCAGAGGCACCACAATGAGTAGTAACACTAAATAAGTAGGGTGAAAATATGGCAAGATACATTAGAAGCTATGTATCATATCTGGTATCATATGGTATCATATACCAATACATACAGAAAATATTCACAATGGATTTCATGTTTAGTTTTAGAAAGTAGAAAAATAATCTGATTGTATTTTATTTAACAAGGACACAATTAGCAGCACTTGCAATCTAAAACACTACTCTGCACAAAACATTTCAGATACGTTCAGGAATTTATTGTTCATTTACAGTCTAAGGTAACTCTGTGGGACTCAGCTTTCCCCCATACTCCTTCAGAAACAGGCTGGTCATAAAGCTTCCTGGTCAGCCTGCTAGATATACACTGCAATGACAATGTAAAATGCTACCGAGATTGTGTAATTTGAGGGGAAAAAAAATAGAAGACACATCGGAAAACTATCAAGTAAGCAATTCTGCTGTTCTCTCTTGCATGAACATGCACAGAAAGAACCAAAGAAGAAACAGCTAACCAGAACACTGACTTGCTGAGGCAGTGATTAATCCTTAAGGAATCAAGACAAAGTTAGGCAAGAAGCAATATGGACAAACCATTTCTCAATGACAATTTTCCAATACCCACCCCCAACAGAGAGTGCTGCAATGAACATTTCTATTTTCTCAACCCTTGGTGTAGTCTCTCAGCCACTGACCTAATTTTTTTTCAGACATCTTTTTTTTTTTTTTTATTAAGTAACTTTTCTTGAAAAAAAATGAAGTTGTGATAGTTTCAATGTATGTCTCATGAAATAAACAGTACAACTATCTCAAAGTCAAACACAAACACGATTAGAGTGATGGGCTAGCACTGAAATGACTGAGGAAGGGGGGGCATCTTTGCTAAAATATACCATACCTGTCCTTTAATTTTTCCTTCTATTCTGTTTAATGAACCATTCAAATTTTATAATGTTATTTTATTCTGAGATGATAAACTATATATTCAGTTTTGTAAGCATTTTCATTGCAGAAAAGCAACACTATGCAAAAATCTATACCTTTCCTGTAGTCAGATCTAAAATGCCAGTCAAATACACAATCAGAGAATATCCTGAGTTGGAAGGGACTCATAAAGATCATTGAAGCCCAACTCCTGGCCCTGCACAGGACAGCCTCAAGGATCACACCATGTGATTAAAGTTTTTAAAATAAACAAGTTTTCAAGAATGCTGTACAAAAACAGGCAACAGGAAGGATTGCCTCTAACAGTAAAACCTTTGTTTTAATCATGTTTCCATGTTGAAAAGGCAACTTGCTCTCTGAGCTAATATTGGCAAAAAACAGGACGCAAACAATGTGATGGGCAACTTTTGAGTTGTATGAGTTCCTGAAAGAAATTCAGAGATTTAAAAAAATGTGCTGTCTCATCACTAGACAAATTTTAGATCATCTTAAGAACCTTATATGTGAAACGTGCAGAAAGTATTAAGTTAAGTCTATACTATATAGAGTAGTATTTCATATAGGCTATTGTAAACAAGTCATATTGTTTAAAATATTGACATGTTTCCTGTTTCCTGTGTTTTCTGTAAAAATTCTAATAACAACTCTAATTTTGAAATTCACAAAAACCAGAGAAAGTAGTCAAAGAGAGGGAGTCAGTGGAATTCTAACTTGCTAAAAATCTGTCTTAGTTGTTTGGATTAAAGGACACAAGATAACATTATCAACAATTTGTAATTCTCAGTATGGAAGGTATTACAATGTAAAAAACAACAGTAGCAATTATGTTATGGAACTGACACTAATTTATCTTAAGAGAAAATGCAGCACCTTTGTCGCATAACAGATTTCCAACAATTAATCTGGATACAAACAAGTTGGCAGACAATGTGCTATACCAAAAGTGCTACTTAATGAATAAGTGTTTTTCTAGGCTGCTGTGGCTCCAGGTGTAAGATAATCCACACCTAGAATGCTGCAGCATGCAATGGAGCTTATAGACTGGTACAAAGAAAATCCATAAAGGAGAGATTTTGTAATCTAAACTTCTGCCAAGAACAGTAATAGACAGCTTGTACTGGAGCGGAATTGGTTAAAAGATTAAAGCCGATCCCAGTTAAGAAGACTTGCATCCTTGTCAGAGGAACTTAAACTGCAGGAGAATTTCAAACAGCTAAGCATATCTCATTTAAACTTCTTAATGGGAAACATTGTCTTGCTTTACCTTGCTCCTGCATGACATAATCAATCAAAAACAAAGAAAACCCACTCTCAGCAAGTTTTAACAGAATCTGAATTTAAGCAACAAGTCAGTTGGCAGCCTGTTACAAGCAGGATAAATATTACGAAGGTTAAAGTCCCACTTTCCTTTTAAAAAACAGTTTTATTTAGAAAAATATTAAAATGCAAACACACAAGAGAAAAAGACCAAAACCAACACAAACAAACCTCACAAATCCTAACAGGAATTTAGCTGCACATTACCAGAAGATCTCTAGCTATGTTTGTACTGCTGTCTCTTGCAGCTACACACATTCGAACACTGTTCAGGCTATGTTGCTGTGAGACTGAATTTCATCTGTGGAAAGGCTTTCAGTGATTAAACAGAATACTGAAACATTCAATAATAGAGTTACTGTTACAGGCTCAGCACCAACATGATCAAGGAATAGAAATGCAGTTTAACATATGAAGACTAAAATGAAACATTATTAACAACTCGCAAGCTGTTATCTTAACTACAGTTATACACAACAGCACAGAACTCTCAATATGCTGTGCTATTTTTAAGTACTCCTCAAGAGACCATCTCTAATCCCAAGGAATAAGCTTATTTGCAAACCTGTCCTTTGGAACGGAAGTCCCAGGTGGGACTTTGTTGTCCGGTATCTCATATTGTTTCTGGCAGTTTTACAAGGCAATCCAAGTCATTCTCAGAGAAGCCTTTTACAGCATCATTGGCAAAACTCTCTTCTTGAGTCTGTTCCTTACCTAAATTGTTACAAGGAATGCTTCGAGAAGGTGTATTTAAAACATATCCAAATCCTAATACTACACTGACTGAAAGCATTGTAAATACACTGAAATTATGTCTTTAAAATGTATTTTTTAGTTGCTAGTTCAAATTATATTTAATATTTTCTTGTCCAAAAAGTAAGTTCATGCATAAATTCTATGAAAGAGCCCACTAAATAATCAAAAATGGAAACATTAGCAGCCCATACTAAGATGTGTTTAATTTAGTATCACATCTTCAAAATGTACATTTATCAAAGCCCTGATGACAGAGAATAGCTTCTGAAAACAAGGGGAAGAAACACAAAGCCTTCTTGTTTTCTGTGACAAAGACACTGGTGGTCTGATGGCAAGAACAATGGAGGGCACCAGATGCTTTATACCTTGGTTTTAGCAAATTTTTAACATACAGCTGAAGCCCTTATAGTCTCCTTATCACACAGCTGGTGAAATACGAGCTGAATAAAAGGATGATAAGGTGGGCGGAAAACTGGTCTCCTAGGCTCTAAGAGTTGTCACCTGTAGTACAAATTCCAGCTAGCAGGCAGTATCTAGTGGGATCCTTCAGGGATTTCTGCTGGGACCAACAGTTCTCAGTAACTTTATAACAAGAGCAAGTTGAAGGGGAACAATCAATATACTGGAAGGCGTGGCTAATGTTCAGAGGGACCTGGACAGGCTGGAGAAATGAGCAGACTGGAAGTTCAACAAGAACAAGGGTAACGTATTGCATTTGAAATAAGGCCAGGAGCTGACCACATGAAAAGCAGGAAATGATCTGCAGGTCCTATTGGGTGAGAGGTGTCAGCAGTGCAGCCTGGCAGCAAAGCCAACCAACCACATCCTGGCTCAAACTACTGGTGAGCACAACCAACGAGGTCAGGAAAGTGACCCTTTCCCTCCATTCTGCACTTGTAAGATTGCATCTGGAGCACTTCGTCCAGTTTGGGGCTCCCCAGTGCAAGAAGGCTGTTTACACACTGCCCTAAGTCCAATGGATAGCTGCCAGGGTGGGCAGGGGGGGTCACATACAAGAAAGATGGGAGAGGTGCTTTCGGCTTTGAGACAAAAAGTGGGCATTATTGCTTTCAATAACCAATTAATCAGAGTATACACACAAGATGCATCCAGACTCTTTCTTAGAACTGCAGTCATAGGACAAGATGCAACAGACAAGTTGGAACAGGGAAAATTGTAATCAGATTGCAGGATTATTTTTTTATTTACTTACTTAGTAAGTAGAACTAGTTAAATACTGAAACATGTTGCCCACAGAACATGTTGTGGAACCTTTGACCTTGGAGGCATTCAAGACTCGACACGGTCCTGAGCAACCTGATCTAATTAGACCTGTTTGAAGCTGGGGGGGGGGGGGACTAGATGACCTCCGGAGGTCACTTCCAACTTAGACTATGATTCTGTAAGAAAAATGCCTCATGAAGCCTCCTGGGTTTACAGTGATACTGCTAAAACATATCAATTTATTTCATCTGTTATGTTGGTGAAAAGCTGCTGTACACAAGTCCTAATTTTAACAGATCAGCCAGTATCTCCAAAGGAAGGATTGCAAAATATTTCAGCAGAAACCCCATACATTTTCCTCTTACTTGTAATCAATTTAAGTTAAATTCAGCTGTTGCAGAAGTTTATAAAAGATTAAAAAAAAATTAATTCCTCTCACCTGGGCATGAGACTGAAATAACAGAATTAAAAATATTTAGGGAGGAAATTCCTAAAGTCACTTACCCTGTGCGTGACTGTCCAACTTTATCACAGATGTCTAAGATGAGGCCCCAGTCCTCTGCAGTGTTCATCTCACTGGTTGCTTTCTCTGAAAAATAAAGTATAAGCAAATCAAAATACAAATTTAAAAAAAAATTAAAATTGTCAACAAAGGTGTTGAAATATTACCTCTTTGTATATTGCAAAATGTATGACAAATCCCTATATTTAATAAAATGAATATATTAACAATGTTATATCTAATTATTTTTAATTTTCTAATGTTCATTTGTAACCACAAATTTTAATTAAAGAGCAAACATATTTTGGGGTTGTTTTACCACATAATAAAGATGTACCCCGAACATGACACAAGTAGTATAGCTTCCAACAGATTTTTTTTTCCCATTTGAAACTATAAAGTTTAATAGGATATGAATACCCAAAGCATTAGTTCACTGTTTGCAGAGTCAGATACAAGTGAATTTATCACCTTCCCAGACACTAAACTGCTGTGTCTTGCATTTCCTTTCATGTATTACATCTCAACAAGAAGGATTTAGAAAGTCATCATAATCACTAAACTTTTATCTTCCCATTCTTATTCCTGCTTTGGATGATATATTTCACTGTTTCTTTTCAGCTATAAAGACTGCTAAACCAAAGTTAATCTCAAAGAAGCCATTGGGACTCTTCCTTCCAAATTTTTTGAATAGGACAAGAGTCCCTGGTGAAGACTGAAGAAATAGAGAGACCAGGTGGAGAAGAAATAGAGAGACCAAGTGGAGAAGAAATAGATTCAATGTCAGAAGAAAAAATATACTCCCTCCCTATTTCTCCCCTGGAAAAGCTTAGTTACACTAAGGATAATAATAAATAAAACTGTTAAAGGAAACCGAGCCTTACAATCCAGCTCAATAGAAGATTATCTAAATACTGACAGATCGGATCAGGACTGGAGAGCACAAGGGAATGTACAAGCATTTTCAATTAGTAACCAAACAGTAGGAGAATGGGCACAGAACAATAAAGAAACTTTGTTTCCCATCCCTGCTTCATCAAATGTTTACAGCTTAATCTACAAAACACAAAATATGCCTCAGCAATGAGTATCATCCTTCAGGGAATGTCTCAGACTACTTAGTTTTACGAAAGGAACCAAAGATTTCCTGTAAAAACTTATCTGCCAGGAAAGATTCATTATCTAGATTAGCACTGGCAAAATTGCAAAGAGAAAGACAAAGCAAAACCACTAATCTCCAAAAATTGCAAAGATTATTCATATCAAAATTGATGGCTTTTCTTATGAATGAGTTTTTATGTCCTACAAATTGACATAGGTTACAGTTCATTAGTTTCTTAATTCAGAACAAAAATGCAGAAAAGCAAAACTCCATGGTTATGTGCTCCCAAAGTATTTCTGAGGAAAAATTCAACACTGGCATATATACAACTGAAATGATAACACATCAGCTGTACTGCCTGATGCAAGGGAAAGAGCAAAACAGTACAGGGAAATCCTAAATAGAAGTTAGTTACAATTCTGTATGCTCTCTCAGATAAAGTAAAAGGGCACTACTTCTTCTCTCTAAACCCTACCAGAAAACTTGTTTGATTAGAAAAAGCAGTCATAATCAACAGAAATATCAAAAATTATGGGTAGACACCATGCTAACATCTAGGACTAAGATATACCAGCTGATCAACCAACCACTTCATTTTCCTTTCAGTCTGCTCTTGTTCCAAATCATGCTTATGACTAACAATCACAGAAATTTGTGATTTTCAGGTAAGACACTTGAACTTAATGCCTTGCATGAACCATCACAGGCCAAGGCAGTCTTCTGAACCTGCAGTCTATGCACACAGCAGCTGTTCTGCTACCAAAGACAGCCTCAACTCTGCAGCACCAGAACTGCTTTTTTGAAACACGGAGCCTGAGTTGCCTACACTGCATTCCCCAAACTGAAAATAGCTGGTAAGCACAGTCCAGAGACACACAAAACACACCGCATGGAGGCAGTTTACTTCCAGGACTCCACCGTTTCAGTTTGTTGCCAGTTCTACTGGAGCTGGACCAGCTCCAGTCAAAGTTGCCTGCACAGTTCTCTCCAAAGCCTTAAGTTCCTGCCAGGCTCCAAGCTCACACATGGGGCTCACAAACCCAGACTGGTGACTCATGCCTAAGGCTGCACTTCAGTTAGCACATCCTTCAGCAGAGCAATCCAATGGAACTGAAACCTTGGTCTTTTCCATTGTTCGACGTAACAGACAGCTGTCTGTATTTTTGACAACAATTGATCCTTCTTTCCTCACAATGTCAACAAAGAGAAATGGCATAGCAATCGGTTATGTCTTCTACAAACCAAGGAGTAAACTAATGCACGCTTAATGTTTTAATATAACAGCAAACTGCTTTATGCTAATTTAAATACTTTGGCTAAAACTACAAGTAAGATAGTGATTTATTAAATCCTTGATCCATATTAACCACACCAATTACAGCCTTTATTTTAATTCTCAATGAGAATATTTTGCAAATTTATCCATGAGTACAATCACAAGTTTTCTGCTATGGCCACGTTCCTTCTTGGCAGTCGAAGTTAGTCCTATATAAAAACTGCCATTTGCTTGCAATGCCTTCCCCATTGTTAGTCAGAGTATTTCCTCCACCAACAAACACTAGACAGTTTCTTACTAAATGTCAGCCTGAAGCCAAGTTTCACTGTATGCTTTCAGTCTTTTGTAGCAACAATCATCCAATAATTCCATTGGATAATAAAATTCAGGGAGGACATGAGAAAAAAAAATGCCTCTAGAGTTTTACTCAAATTCTGTCTCAGACAAGGGGAGTTAAAAGTTAAGAGCATACTGAGAATGTTAGCAGCATACAGCAGTCAGTCAATGTCTGAGCTGACTGTCCACAAAAAAGGCCACTATCTCTGTCAGAGCATTAGCAAATGACTATCACCTTTCACCACCCTGGGAACAGGAGCAACAAAGACGCTTTGACAAAATTCCTATGTTGCATCCGTGCTTTGTAGACAAAATTCTTACTTCAATCTACTGAAGTTAAATTACTTACACTATTATCACTTAAAATCCATGAATACTCTCTTTTCTAAAATGAGGTACACGTTCACAGGCAAAAAAAAATTTTACGTGCATTTGGTAGTTGCCTACCCTGCCTAACAGCTGGCGCCCTCCCACCCTTCAGGTACAGTTGATATGTCACTGGCAGACTCTGTCTTAGTGCTGGAATGGACTCTTACAGGGGAGGAAAAGCAGACATTTGTGTTTAGTCTTGGGACAGGTCAGCACAGCACATAAAAGATAACCTAAAGAAGAAATGTTCTTCATCTTCCATCCCTGATTGAAAATTATTCTACCATAACAATATCAATGTTTAGTTCAGACCCTATCCCTCTACCTCATCGTTGCTTCAAAATCTTACTCAACTTAGTGAATGCCAAGCCAGGACCAGATAACATTTCAAACTTTACAAAAACAACCTTAACAGACAGCACTGGCTCCTTCACAAAATCAGTATACTTCAAAACTTATCAATGCTACGCCAAACACAAAGGAAACAGGACTACATCACAGCTCTCTTCCATGAAGCTGCACCACTCAAATTCAAGGCATTGTTTTCTGAGCACAAGCAAGGCCTACAAATGAACATAGTAATCAGTGCAAGACTGTACAATCTTGTGTTGTGTCAGGTTAATTTGTAGTAATTAATAGTTATTATTAATCCTAATTACTATTAATAGTAGTTAGTAAAATAGTAGTTTTAAATTTTTTTGACTGGCTTTTTTCCTAGGGTTTTTTTTTTTTATTACATTATCTCTCACCTTTATTTTTTTAGGAGTTATTTAATATTCTTTTCTTACCAGTAATTCCATAAAGACAGATACACAAATTGGTGAGAGCCATAATTTCAGAGGAAAACAATATTTGGATCTACAGGTTCTTTGGTCAAAACCAACAATGATCGGGCACAATATAAGAATACCTTTCTAAATTACTTCAACAATTTATTTAGTTCCTAAAACAAATGCAAAAGAGACAAAACCAATCTGCCACATTTTTTGGCCATTTTGCAAGGCACAGAGCTTGGAATCACTAGGCATCTTTCCTTATACTTCTGCATTCACAACACTAGCCATACTGGGCCAGACCAATTGCATCTTGCCCAACATTCAGTCTCTAAAAGATGTATTATACCTAAAACAGATGCCTAGGAAAACATAAAAGAGAACAAGGTAAGCATTAATTGTACTTCCCTACAAACACACCTTTCAGTGACCAACAATTTGCAGCTTCGTAACTCCTGAGTCAGAATCAGTGCTCCAACCACACAAACATTGTCATAAATCACACACAGAACAAAAAAAGCAAAATGCACCTCCTACAATGGAAATCTCAGCTGAGTTTGTATCTTTAGCTTCTCAATAATTTGTAGGATATAATGTCCTTCAAATAAAGCACCTAGATGCTGAAATCATTCTTCCAAACATATATTGTATGCTTTTTCAAGTAAATCTCTAAATAAAATTTATACAACACTGAATAGCACCTGGCTTCTAAGGAAAACACCATTCCTCATTACAAATGCAATAGACTTTCACTGAAATACTGTACGTAAAACCCAGAAGACAGTGTTACACTTATTGAATGAGAAGCCAGGCCAAAAAGATCTAAACATATGAGTTTAATTACTTATACTTTGGTTGAAAGTACATAGCCTCTTGCATGGACTCTTTTGGGATACCTAAATCAACCTGCTTCTCCTTGTGTCGTAAAGTTCATTAAGTGTGTTGAGGCCCCACTTCCCTGTAATTTACACAAACCTGAACGCTTGGAGCATTGATAAAACTCTGTTTGCTCCTCTGGCTTTGTGCATTATTTATAAATTATAAACAAAGCAAAAATATTTGCACTGTGATTCTATTTGAAGTTCCCTATTATATACAAAACACAGTTGAAGTTGATCATTCTAGGACAGAAGAAAAAAAAACAAAATCCTTTTCTCAGAAGAAAACAAAAAAGGTCCTAAAATTCATACCTGTCCTAAAAGAAATTTATCATCAAATTTACAGAGTACTATTAGACAGAAGAAAGGTAGTTCATGCTGAAAAAAATCCATTGCCAGATTTAGTGGTTGATGCTTTAGGTGCTGGTAAAAGGAATATAAATATTGCTGCAGATTTTCCATGGAAATAAGTGCTAGTCACTTGATTTCTCCGCCTTAGTTCTGCATCTTAACAACAGCATTTTACTGCCTTATTAGAAATTTGTCAGAGTAAATACTCTCATCACTGTTTGGATACTGCAGTGAACCACACAATGCATTTCTTAGAGCAGAAAACTTAGTGACTACCCATTGCTAACATCATTTTCAGAGGGAGGTCTTGGGAGGCTCGAGCTTCCCAAGCTTTAGATTTTACTGAAGTTTATTTTGAAAGAAAAACATCAGTCTTAGAATGGAGCTATTTTTCTGCAACAAAGTCTTAAAAACATTAAAACTAGCAGAATTTCAAGAAATAACAAATCTAGATCAAAACACCCTCAAATCCATCACTTAAACTATACATGATTTGAAGCAGTTAAAATAAGTATCAGCAAAAACTGTCAGAAAATTCTACCAATCTAAGGTTTTTAACCATCCTACTTATTATTTGCTCTCACTTTATTCATGGATGTAACATCATTTTCACAGTTGGACATCATTAAAATGAAATACTGAAGTTGTAACTTCAATTACAGAAAGAAGAATGGCTACAGAAAGTCTTCCAAAGAATAGCTAAAGAAAGTCTTCAAGTCACAGACTCATATTACAACCAGTTTCTAGCATGATAAAAAACCCTCAAAAATCTGTTATGTCATTGTAAATAACACAAATTTAATGAAAAATTCAACACTCTCCTCAGCCTTCTCTCCTCCTCTTCTGCTCAAAGTTTTGGTTTTTTACAAGGCTAAATAAATAATTTCCTCTTCTCTATAAAATTGCAAACACTAAAATTCCAAAGTAATATAGTTTAAATAGCCCTTAAAGACTGAAATTGACTGCAAATTTTTCTTTCTTTTTGCAGGCACTTGCTGAGAAATTTGGATTACATACCATTCCACATCACTGAAGTTAAATGCAATTAAATTTTATTCTTTTTGTCTGTCAAATAAAAAGAACAAATACATTTGTTGGCCCATTCTACAAAAACCACCACTTGAATATTAACCACTTCGCATTTCACTAACACGCTCAAAACTGCGCAGGAGGAATATGTCCAACCAGATTCCATTTAGACAAGATTGAAAATAACCTCTAACAGGCAACGACACCATAGAGAGAAACTAGAATTCCATGTACCATTAACTTTGGTAAAGCTATTAACCAACTTCTGCAGTTTAACTGTACCCCCATTTACAGCATTCCCAAGTCCTTATGGGAGTAATTGTAGGTGTCCTGTGACAGCACTGCAGCTGATCCGAGGCAAAGCAAGCAGCAGTGACTGAGGCCACCCCAACTCATTCCTTCAGAAGACCCTGTAGGACCTCACCGTGCATGCGGTAGCCCAGCCAAAATGGACATCACTCAGCTCAATGAACTGAGCAGAATGAAGACAAAAGGATTCCCAACCTGGTTAGAAAAGGCTGAAATTGTAAGACAAGCTGAGCAAAAATAATTTAGATGTTTAGATCTCTCACGCAAACCCTAACAAATCCACAGAACTCAAACTACCTTTCACCCAGAAATATTACAACACAACAGGAAGGTGAGCACATTAGAGATACATGAGAAGGATGAATAGTCCATAAACAAGGTGTATCACACGCATGTCATCCTAGCAAATGGTGCCAGGATGTATTTGCAGAACCCCACAACCCAAGCCACAGTAGAAGCAGCATTTCAGAAGGAAGATCAGCAAGAAACTTAATTTTCCACATCAGGTATGCAGTGTTATTTTTATCAGTTAGAGGAACAGATTTTACATGTTGAAGATCTACTTTGAATCTTCGAAATTTTATTATTATAATGCACACTGTCACAGCTGAAAGGAGGAGAAGCACTTAAGTGACAGTTCTTACCCAGGAGGAAAGAAAGAGAATTACCAGAAAAGTATAGTCTTTGACTATGGAACGTACTATGTTGGCTTCAAAGTGCCCAGCTGAACTGAGAGCCTGGTAATTGATAGTGAAAAAGATTTTTTTTGTTGGCTGATATACTGAAGGGGTATTCCACTCAGTCTTATCCTGTCAGCATTGTCATTTTTCCACTGAGAACCTAACACCAAAGGTATCTTTAAGTAAGAAGTTCTTGTTTTTCATAAACATTCATAAATAACTGAAAAGGGGGGCAGATATAGCTCCTTTTCCACATATTTTCTACTCAGTCTCCCTGTTAGCTCACAGTTAATGTCCTTTTCAAAACAAAGCTGAGAAAAACAGCAGGCCAACTCAGGCAAAAAAGTGCCAGTCTCATGACAAGCTGAACCAATCCTTGGTTCATCTTCCTTTGCAGCCAGGTGTTAACTCAGTCTGCAGTCTCAATAATGATCTGGGGTCAAGAAACTCATCTGTGACAATTTTCCCTTCTTTTGGCAAACCTGGCCTAATACAAAAAGCCCAGCTCAGAGAGACACGCAACCAGATGTTTTGAAGATGTTGACTAACCAAGGGGATAAATCTAAAGAACAATGAGTTTAAATAGCAAGAGGATTTTATTTCAAGAAATTGCACCATGGGAATCATGGTCAAACCATTTCTTACATTCTAATAGCATCAAACTATAGGCTGAACATATGTAATTCAAGCATATTATTAAATACCTGAGGAGTCCTTAGCATAAAATTATCAACAACTGCTAGAGTTAATAAAACACAGGGAAAATGACTGCAAATCACATCAAGTTCTACTACCTTACTAAACCACCTGCTTAATTTCCTATTACTGTAAATAAGAAGCCTGAATTTCTTCCCAATCTCTGCTGCCTCAAACCATCACAGTAAGAACCAGGGTAACATCCAAAGCAAATACCTTCATCCTTTACTGTGTGTAAGGAAGAAAAAAAACCAATCCAAACCCCCTACATTTTTTAAACACCTTCTCTTAATATCATGCGTGATTTTTATGACAACTTATACCAGAACCTGAGTTACAGATTTTATTCTTGAGATAATATCTAAATGACACATGAGAACTGCTTTAGCAGTAAATTCTTCATCAAACCTAGCCTAAGCACTGCTACATTACTAATTAGCCTGTCATGACAGATTAGTAGACAGTCTTTTGGTTCTTAAAGCACATTTCACCATTATTTTACCTGAGTCAAACTTAGAGATAAATCCACATTTCTCAGGAACAACTCCCTGGGAATAATTTTATGATTAAGATTGAGAAATACAGCAGAAACAGACAACCCATGAACCTAATAGGAACACTTTTAATTCTAACCCCTTAAATGGAGGATTAGAGTTTCTTAATTATACTCTCAACACGCCCAGTGTCTTGAAGATATTTTTTCTTTCTTTAAAGTCCATTATTATGTTCCTTACTTAGATACACTGTCAAAGGTTCCCCAACTTGATTGTGAAAACTTGTGTCACCACTGATTAGCATCCCTTCCTGTTGAAATATTCCTAAATATGGTAAAAAGAAACTTCAGAAAATGAAAAGTATTTGGGCTTCATCCAGAGATTCGGACTCTTCAAGATGACAATGGTTAACCTCCTCAAATCTCTGGGCATCCTTTAATATTATTATTTAATAGCAGTCTTAAACAACATTCTTTTGCAAACTACACCTAAAAAAACCAGGTGTACAAAGCTGACATTAAATGGTAAACTATTATGGATGACCAGGTTCCACTGCAGCAGCATGCTAACAGGACTAGCCAAATGCCGCTAACTCGCCAGATAAACTGAAAAATTTGTTCTGAACATAAGACATACTTATGCTCCTCAAAATGATGGAAAATAATTTAGTTCCAGATATGTTCTCTGCAATCCATTATCTTAAATGGTTCTAAAACAATTTCCAACTACCCCACAGTACTGATCAGCTGTTCAGTAGACAAGAATGAACAGCTATCGCAGCAATACTATCAACTACACCAATGTCCAAATTCTTTTGAAATTAAGAATAGCTGCCAACTGTCTTTCAGCTTCAGGAATCTGATTTTAAAAAGAAAACTTTCTTGCTGGATAAGAACAAAAGCAGAGCACTCAACTTTCACTCAGAGAAAACAAATGAAAAATAGCACTACGGCTTGACAATGTTTGGAAGTTTCCTGAGAACGAGAGCTTACTCTACAGCTGATGCTATCGTATGAAGCCTGCCAAAAAATTCATCCAGATAATAGCACATTCCCAAGAGGCCCTGGAGAAGAAGAGCCCAGGGACGCTTTCCGGGAGACTTCATCATTCCCATCTCCCTGGCACAAATCCAGTTAAGTGACGGATAAAGGCAGCAGGCTCCTGAAAGTAGGCTGTCACCAACTGAACAGCCTGCTGCTCCTTCAGTCTCTCAGGACACCACGAAAGGGGCCAAAAGAAGGAGGCTGTTTACCAGTGAAAATTACCTCATTGCCTACTATCTGCTTTTCCAAAAAAAATTTGGTACTGAGTGGTTATTTCTATCTCCTCATACAGTATACAGAATAACGCTTTTGAAAATTATTTACTGGTGATCATATTAGGCAAGCACAGTAGGTAAGGTGCTGGCATCTTCTGCACCTAGAAAACAGCAAATGAGCCACTGAAGTAAGTGCTGGGTGCTACTGCCCTGCATTGAGACACACGGTGCTGAGGAGCACATTCACTGGACTGAGCTCTAGAGAGACCCCTTCAAGCAGTCTGAGCTTCCCTGCCAGCCAGAGGCACTACGAAGAAAAAAAGTGAACACCTGCCAGAACCTGAGCCTATCACTTTTTAATCTTATTAGTTCAAATCATTCTCTAATAGTCCATGGAAAACTGGCAAGCAGTACAATCTCTTCCTCACTTTCAGTTGTCAAATTACATTAGAAGACAGCAGAACTAAGAAAAATTATTTATTACTTTCCAAAATAAGTCAGTCAAGTTTGCTACCAACAAAATCATTAATTGAAGCGCAGTCTTCAGCTTATAAGTATAAACAGTTCAAAATGAGAAGACTATGTCTTATTTTTGATGCAACAGACTAAGAATTTCTGATAACATACATACAAAACTTATATCTCAGTACGTTGTTTACGCACTAATCCTTTCCCCTGAAAAGGTACATAATTTTCAAACAGTTTTGACTCGGTCTTTCTTTGAAGAGCTGGAAGAATTAAATCGGAGCCCGAACGTGTAAAGTTTGGTAAACATTTAGAAACAATGTATCTGTACCTGAAAGTTACAGCTAGTTTAACGCTATTAAAGAAATAAGCTTCAAGAGACTTATACAGTGTTACACTGCTGTAAGAAAATAATCCTAGGGAAGGGGTGTACTTATCCACATATGAGAAAAAGTCCCTTTATATTATGGGATTCCCCAGACAAAGTTTCTATCACTCAAAGTAAAAGAGATCTCAGCAGCAGGTCGAAAATAAACCATCTTACACAATCTCAAATCAGACACACAAACTAATTATTTACTGTCTACATGTTATTTTACGTTCAATTTTGACACATCAGCATTAAGCACAATTTTCCTTAAGTAAAAGCCAGATACTTCCTTTCCATGTAGTCTGGCCTTGGAACAAGCAAGGTGGGGATAACACCTGATCTCAGCACGCCAAGTTTTACTTGAAAGGAAAACAGAAAGCTCCCACAGGAATCCCCTTTAAAGCACTAAATACAAAACGCTCTAACGATTTTCTCATGCCCGTCTGTGAAGCAACTGTAGATGGTGCTTTTTACTGTGCATCCTTCCAACAACACTCCAGCGCGGACCTTTCTCACCACTTGTTTTGCCGTGCTGCAGCGTTACTCGCGCTGAGCAGGCCAGCTCGCCCCCCACGAGCATCCCCGCGCTCGCCGCCCGGCCCGCGAGGCCACAAGGGCCCGCAGGGGCCCCGG
>VZTG01004868.1:354700-457541 GCA_013397845.1 Melanocharis versteri | reverse complement strand
GCCGCCTCCCGCGCAGCACGACGGGAACCGGGGCCGGAGCCGCCGCCCGGCGTTCCGCGGGGGCCCGGCAGCGACACCCGGCCCGGCCCGGCCCGGCTCCCCAGACGGGCATCCTAGCGCCGGCACGGCTACCGCATGCTAAGGTTTATATAATTTAGTTATGCGGAGCTCTTTCGTCCCCCCTACTCAGGAGGCGAGACGGTTTTGTGGCCAGACACGTTTGCTTTCTGTGGAAGGCTTTTGGAGCTTCCCCATACGCTGGGCTGACTGAATATTTTCATTGGTAATGCCGTCGTGCTTGTGACACGGGTTAGCCTGACGGCAAAGTACGGGCTGGTGGTTATGGCAGCATCTCTCACAGCGTAGCACGGGAGCCTGACCAGTTCTCCGCGGTCACATCCCGTGCAGATCAGTAGCTATCAGCTGGTCACAGGGCCTGGAATATCTCGTGGCCTTTCGTTGCCTATCTTGGTACTCCACTTTGTAAGACTATGTTGCTGGCTTCAGTGGGGTGTGTCCCACGTTACCAATATGACTCACACGATAAAACACGTTCTGCCTATTCCTGCTGTCACATAAAACTCAAGTCATTATCCTTAAGGCCTTTTAGTACTGTTCGATTACTCTGAACTAGTTGGATTGCAAATTAAGTAAAACTAGGCTGATGTATACACTTGGGGAAAGAGTCAGACACAGAGCAATAAGGGCACATCACAGGCGTGCAAACAAGAAATGAAAAAGGTACTATGACTGTTTGCAGGGCAGAAACACTAGATGCAATCAATAGCACTAACCATGTTCAATAATGAGTGTGATTGCATGCATTAGGCAGACTTCTGACACATCAAATGAAAACTGCACACCAAGCCTCTTCCCACAGGGATTTACAATCACTAGGCACTTTGTTATTTTACTAAGGTTTTTTCCCAGACCTCTAGTTCTGCTTCTTTACCTGTCCATAACCACTGTTTTCAGCAGCTAATGCAGGTCAGCATTGATCTACTGCTTAGAACTGACTACTTGTAAGGAATTGCATATATTCTTTGAATTCTACCTCAATTCAACAATATCTGCTAGATATTCTCAGAGGATGCTTTATCTCCTCCCCATTCATCATCCCCCATTATGTTCACAGAAGACATATGGTGGATGTTCACTGAGCCTGTTTTATCCCCTCCTTTCTCATCCCTTCTTTCTGATGGCTTCAAAATGAATTGTAGGAATCCTCTCAAAACAAGCAGAGCTTTTATTCAGTAGTCCTGCAGGAAGAGCTAACACAATACTGATGGAGAACTGAGGTTTGACTGCCTTCAGCCTGAAAGCACTCCAACCCAACTTTCCTTCCCAGTATCCTACTCAACATTTTGAAAAAACATAGTATATACTCAGGAAGCGTCTTAAGGCACTTTAATCATCGCTCATATTTTGATTCTGTAAATGATTTTTTGTACTGTTGGACATAGTGTGAAGTCCACCCAAAACTCCATATTATACTGTATCTCACTCTTTTCGCTGTGTCATGACTCTAGCATCTTTCCATGGCACAACAATGGGTGGTAGTTCGAGCATTCTCTCAGGAAGTGTGGGGTTTGCCCTCTCAGACATAAATGGCTATAGAAACCAGCTTTTCCACGTTATGTGTGAGTAGTATAATGAATATGCTATTAAAAACAGGTGTGTTGATCTATATGCTATTAATAAACAGGTGTGAACTACATCTTCACTGGATGTAGTTCAAAATGTTTGTATTATTTCCTACTGCTGCCTAAGTTAGCTATCTAAAAGTAAGGAGCCTAGTTCAAAGGTACAGTCTCAAATTGCATCTAATTTGGGGGTATCTACAGCTGAAAGAATGTAGCAACACTGCACTCCCTGTGTCCACAACTATGTGCTGCCACCACATTTCTTGTATTAGATTTGGAATTTGATCCATTTCATTTGTGGCTGCACAATCAGCTGATCCAGCTGAAAACTACCTCACTGCAGAGAAGTTCCCTGTTGGATCATGTCATACCTCTGACTCACCTTGGAATTAGATCAGGCGTGTGAAGAGGTGGGAAGGCATGTCTGGGGACAGTACTTCAGCAGTCTGGGTCAGGAAAAACAGGCATGTCCAGGGGATTATTCATCTGTTCTATTTTGGACCTCATCCTGAAGATGGCCTCTACAACAGTGACTCTGTTGATTTCACAGATGAGCCTATCTGACCAACTGTTCTCTGACTTAGAGCTTGTCTCTAGATGGCTTTATAGCAAATTTTAAGTAGGAGGGGTTTTTTTTTAAGTATGTGTTACTTTTGTCTGAAGTAAGCAGTCTCAGATGACTGGCGCAGACATTTCTCTTTGCACACTTCTCTTTTTATGTAGTACTGTTGTTCAGATACAGCTAAGAGATCACAGAATGGCTTGGGTTAGAATGGACCTTAGAGATAATCTAGTTTCAATCCCCCTGCCATAGGCAGGGACACTTTCCACTGTACCAGGTTGCTCAGACCCCTGTTCAATCTGGCCTTGAACACTGTCAGGTTTGGGGCATCCGCAGCTTCTCTGGGCAATGTGTTCCAGAGCCTCACCACCCTCACAGTAAAGAATTTCTTCCTAATATCTCATCTAAATCTACCCTGTTTCAGTTTAAAGCCATTACTCTTTGTCTTATTGTTATGTCTCTTCAATGTCCTTGTTAAAAAGTCTCTCTCCAGCTTTCTTGTAGGCACTCTTCAGATACCAGAAGGCTGCAACGAGGTCTCCCAGAGCCTTCTTTTCTCCAGTCTGCACAGCCCTAACTCTCTCAGCCAGTCTCCATAGCAGAGCTGCTCCAGCCTTCTGATTCATGGCCTCCTCTGCACTCACTCCAGCAGGTCCACGTTCTTCTTAAGCTGGGGTCCCCAGAGCTGAATGCAGTACTCCAGTGGGGTCTCATAAAGTCATGTATTTGGTTAATTTCCAGCGTAACACACTTCCTAGATTTTAAAGATGTGACATACTTCTAAATTTGATTAAGTGTTTTATTTATGTTGTTTGTTTATATAATTCATGGCTTATTTTTTAAATTATGACACGAGTTTACCTATACGAAGGTTAATTCTGGATTCTGATGATATACAATTATTCATTTCCCTGTAGTCTTCAGTGGGAAAGGATACTTAGGAACAGTAACTTGTAAATGACAATCTGCTGGGGAAGTTCTAATGTTCTTTACAATCACTCAATTGACACCTATCTGCATTAGACAAGCCTTTTCTTAAAGGAAGGCAAAACCATTGTTGCCATGGAGGTCCACTGCAGTTCCAGTTTACTGGGGTAGTATTTTATTTGTCATGCTCATTTTTTTTAACATATATTAATTTTAGAGCTGCTGCATTGTAAAAATAAGGTGTATAATGCCAGGAAAAAGTCAAGCCAGTACACTTCTAGCAAGGAGACAGATATTAAGAACAATGGTTGTCTCACAAATCAGTCCCACTGACCTTTATTTTAACTGCCTTTTCATTATAGTCCACTGTGTACATTACTTTTGGAACTGGAAGCTGTGAAGAAACAATAATCAAAGGAAAAGAGAAAGGTTCAGAATGGAGCAAGTGCCAGCCATCCATTTAATCACAGCTTTTGTCTTTGACAGGGCAAGTACAAAATGTTTTGGATGGCATACAAGATGCTGTAGTGCATAACAATATGATGATATGACTAAGACAAAATTTTTCCCAGTTACAGGGCACATGTAGATGCTTTAACTACTGGACCACAGTGATTAACTTCCCATCTATAATCTTATTGTATATGTTCTAATATTTTGCAAGTGTCCAAGTAGCATGGCTTACAGTATTTTTATCTATTTCATTACGTATAGAGAAAATATATGAAACATATCAATACAGTAAGTCTGGTGTCTGCTCTTAGGAAAACAGGCTAAAATTACTTAATTGTCCTTTTTTACCTTAATATTTATGAAGTATGCAAGTAGGATTATATGAAGCATACAACTGGAGTTCCTTCAAACCCGTGTAATCTTAGAACTAGGCAAGGATTCTAGTAATAAATTTTATAAGATAATCCATTTTGCCCTGACCATGTTAGAAATTGTGATGTGCAACCTTCTAGTTGATATTTGTACACAGATGCCAGAAACAAGGGTTTATATATTCCTCAGTCTTTCTGAATTCAAAGCAGTAATTTCAAACCAACTCACCTGAAGTAATATTTCATATGTTTACACTGCAGTTTTGTTAAATGATTTTGGATAACAAGTTCACTGAAGTCAAACACAAAAATGTGTTTATGCTATTTGCTTTAGTAATCTTATAGTAATGTATTGTGATATAGCTGTGAAAGGCAGATAACCTGTGAGGTGCTGGCTGCTGGGATCTCTGGGTGCCTGGGCTTCCCTGGGGATGCTGGCCAGAGCATCACTCTGTGCCAGCTTCCTGACACTGCTGTAGGGAACCACTTGTCCTAGTGCTTTTTTTGGCACAAACACCTGTTCTCAGTGTGGCCAAACTGACTACCCCCAATATGGTCACTTTTTCATCCTGATAACTCAGACCAGTTTTCAACCAATGATGAGGTTAAAATTAATCTTTTTGTTCTCCACCACTCTTTGAAGAAGGAAATAGAAATACTTCTATTGACCATAACAGGCATCAGATTGGAACACTACTCACTTGATAAAGAGCCCATTTTAACTCAAGCTCTTGAAATAAAACTAACAAGCTTAGATTGGGTGTGCTCTGAAACTAATAATGGAAGCGGTCTCCTCTATAGAGATTGTAGTTCTCACACAAGCAAGCTACCTTTGAAATATACGGAAAATCAGAAGGAATTTTTGGTATTACTGAAGTGTGTTTTGTGAAACCCTGTGAAAAATTTGCCTGATATCTGCTGGGCAAGGTAGAAAAGCTTCTTTATAAGAAGAATATTTTATTGCATAATTGCATAATTTATTGCATAATATAGAAAAGGGAATTTAAGAATATATTTATGCTAGCAGTTAATTTCCAAAGTGTATTTTTATTTTACTCACATGAACAGTACCATTGAAGTTAATGGTACTAATTTCAGTTTTAATCATTATATATACATATATATACACACACTCACACAATTAGAATATTAGAGTGGAGTTAGCTTCTTGATACAGCCAGTCTGCAGTGTGCAAAGATGCCAACTGCGCAGATCACATCGTATCTAAAATACCCCATAAAGAAAATAATTGTTGTACAGGGTTCAATTAGTCTATTATAGCAAAAAGTACACTGAGTTTGGATAAACTAAAAACTAAGATAAACCAAACTCAAATAAGCAGGATAGTCATCTCCCTTTACCATAAGTTTGTTCTTCAACATTGCAGTTTGCATTATGGTTTTGTTCCTGGAGAGGATTAAATAGAACAGTACACAAGGGCATCCCAGGCGCTTTTCAGAACATTTAATAAACCAGTGGGTTTCAGATATGTAGACTCAATAGTTTTCATACAAAAAATTCTAAATGTTCACACCAGAATTTTTGTGTTTTTATAACAGAAATTCAAAATTCCACTTCAGCTTGTGTTCATGACACTTCTTTTCCTTTGCTGACTACTGAGCTGTACAGTTAGAGGCTTAATATGAATAATTTATTTTGCAGTAGCAGTGCAAAACTCCAACTGCTTCAGAAATGCCAAATATGAGAAGATCTTCTAGTTCTTCCCGCAAGATTTATGCAATCCATTCTACTCCACATCTTTTGAAAGCATCTTTGATCAAATTCCTAGCATAGTAAATTAAATAATAGATATGCACACCTGGATGAATGCACAAAAAGACACATACACAGTGTTGTCCAATTTAGACAAAATTCTGTTTACTTGCATTTATCCTTGAATACTTCATGGATTCCTACATACCATAAACCTAGAATAGTGTGCAAGTACTATATATAAAGTCTGTTGTCTAAACACATTGTTCTTGCAGCGTGTTGGGAACATTAACTGAAGACAGGGCAGAAGGACAAGCAGAATATAAGCTGTTAATTTTTTTTTTTTAAATTCCTCTTGCCAGGATTTTAAGTTACTGTCTAATATTTAACTAGTCTGAAGTATAAAGGTAATTCTGCAGGGTTCGTATCAAGTAGTTCTTGAAGCGTTCAATAGTAGATGACCTTCCCCTGTGATAGTGGAGCTGATAAGTCACTATATTATTTTCAGAGCACTACAATTTTTCGTTTCATAGAAGTGTTTCCATATTGAATAGATAAATTTTGTAACAAAAATCCCAAAACACTGTAGAATATTTCATTAGAAAATAATCTCATATAAGCTTCACTTTGTATTTCTGGAAATAGATTGGAAGTAAAACCATTCAGCTTTGTAAAGTTTTGAGTATCTGTGTGTGCAATAGAAATTTAGAAGTAAAATATATATTGATAATATCAATCATGAAGAACACCAGGAAAACCACTCATTTTTGTAATGACAGTATAGCAGTGTTGATGATTTGGAGCTAGAGTGAATAAAGGTAAACTGCCAGGGAAGGTTGAGAATGAATATGAAAGCAATGATGCTCTCACCTACAACATATAAGACCTTGATCTGACTGTTTTGAAATTTATTGAGAAGGTTGGTTTGTGTTTGAATAACAGCAAAGTTCACCTCAATTGATAAGCCAGTCATAACTGATTCTAAAAGCTAATTTAGATCATGAAATTAATGTATAAGCCTATTCACTTCTATTGAATTAATTCCTGTATGTAAAGAAAACCCATCTTATGAATCATTTTGAGATTTTTTGGGGGTCAAAAGGTGCTAGCCAAAGTTGAAATATTAGATGAAGTAATTTGCTACTATAAAAGAACATTATTTCTAATTAAGTACAGATACTGTACTTAAGGCTTTAAAATAGCTGACACTTTATCAAATTTAAATAAAGGATTCAGAAAATACGGACTAGTAACCACAAATATAAACACTGTAATTGACAGAAATCATAATTTAAGGAATAACAATAGGAAACTTATGAAAAAGAAATTACATTTCAACTAATTTATTGCAGTTCCTGGAATATGTAATTATAATAACAGATTTTTTTTAAAAAGCATTAACACAACAAATATGTTTTGAAATTCTGCTGAAAAAATGTCACACAGGAACTACCTAGGATATGAAGTTGCTACAAATTAAGGAACAAAATATCTCTATGGATTAAAACATGGGAAATGGAAACAAGTAGCAAGTTTATTACAGCAAAATTAGAGCAGTGGGGTGTGGATGCTGAAAGCTTGGTGGCAGAGAGATTTTTCAGTGTCTGCCTGTGTCCGTGAGCATTCTTACTTTCTCACGGAACTAGCTGCAAAACAGCTAGCGGGCTTTTGTAAATAACTTACTTATCATGCACCTGCGAGATGTTTTTTGAACATTGTTATTGCAACCATGGTCTCTTTAGCAAACGTGTGTGTTCTGGATCTAGCCAATAGCCCTGGTGGGTGGTCAGCTAAGATCCAATGGCTTTCCTGTAACTTCGAGTATAAAACTCTACTGTATGTAAATAAAGATGGGCATTTTCTATCTAGTCACTCCTGAGTTCGGTTCTCTCCTTCCTCCCCGGGCCGTGTCTGTCTTTGCGACAGTGGGGTGTTTATGAAAGTTCTGTAATAAGTTTTGTGCTTAATACATTAATAAATGGTTGGGAAACATAGCCAAATGGGGATGACAAAACTTGCAAATGGAACAAAATGTTTGGTTTATTTAAATCCAAGAAAAGATTATGGGGCTATTCAGAAAGTTTTCATCAGTTGGGTGAATGAATAGTGTGATAGCAAGAGAAACTGTAAGCTCCATAAATAGGAACCACAATATTAGAGCAAACACATGGAGATGCTTATTCTCACCAGTAAGTTCTGAATTGAATAAATTGACTGAAGGCAAACCCAGTCATCATTACAGATAACATGTGCATTCAAAATCAATAAATATGAGCAAATAAATAGGAGAAGGAAAGTAAAACAGAATTCTAATGAGGATTAGACAAACATTGCTTATCAAATTTCAAAAAATTCTGAGCAAAAGCATGGAAAACATCCAAGAAGGGATTTAAAAATGGAAAATTTTTACTTCAAAAAGAAAACAGGATTTTTTGCCTCGAATTTGCTGTGGAAAAATCTCAAAAGAAAAATGGCAAAAGACAGCTAAAAGTAGTAAAAAAAAAAACTTATATTAAAAATTGGGATCAGGTAATGCCTTTATCCATGGATTAAAATTCAAAATAAGAAAGTCTTCATCAGTTAATGAAGTCATAAACTGACAGAATGAAATGAGAAAAACCCACTTTACTCATAGTACGTTGTTAATTTTTGATGCCTCTTTCAACACTACATTTTAAAAGCCACAAAGTTAGAAAGGTTGAAGAGAGAAGAGGAATTCAAGTGGAGAAAAGGTGTAAGTAAGATAGCAGGAATATCCAAAGTTAAAATAATAAATATAGTAAAAATTTTGGAAAGATACAGTTTAAACTAACTTATAGCTGTTACACTGAGATGACATGTAGGCTCAGATTAACCCATATTGGCAAAAACTTTTGAGTCGAGTCATTCAGTCCTGTGTGTAAATTCTTTGTCTTGATTTTTTAACTACAGGAGTCTCAAACTGGATTATATTTATGACTTAAACACAAAAAGCACCTGTGTATGTATAATATCGGTACCTACTGTAATCTTACTAGTATATATAATGTGCTCTTTTGCCAACTACTCATTTTGCACATTATACATTTGCTGTTGCCAGTGGGTGTGTGTTTTGAGGCTGAAAGATTAACATCTGCTTGTGTGGCACATCTGCTTATCTTTTACATGAAGACCCTCGACCTGAGACATCCAGGTGTCTTCAACATTGTGATACCTACCCCATCCTAAAGTAGAGAGACTTGGACTCTTTAAATTCTACTGAACAAATAGCATTTCAAAGATATCCTGACCCAGTTTTGGAATTCTTCTGTCTGTATATGCCTGTGTCTGAGGTATTTGGGCTGTGGCCATGGTCACCATGCTTAGCTGTGGAAATGAGGAGCCTGCGTTTCTAGGCTAGCAGAGACCGAGCTAGGTGTCAGGATAGTGGGTGATAGTGGGTGAGAGTGGGTGATAGTGGGTGCAGCCCACACTTCTGAAGCATCATGAAACACTAACTTAGTTCAGGCTAAGGCTGTCCCGCTTCCAGAGCCAGTCCCAGAAACGCTACCTGTGCAGGCTTAGCTTCCCTGGGCACTTGCACAGAGAGGACATTTACAAGGTAACGCGCATTCTCAAATCTCATCCTTCAGTCTGCCAGCTGTGTGGTCTTCAGACCCTTGGAAGAAATTTCCCCTTCTCAGGTGTGGGCCTTAGTCTTCCTCTTGTATTAGGGTGGTATTTATGGGGACCTGGTAGACTCTGGAGGTCACCCTAGCAGGTGGCTGTTTAGCCTCTGAGCTGGGGGCCTGGGCCTATTCCCACCAGTCGGTCTCTGGCCAGACTCCCAGGTGTTCGATCTCAGACACATATTTCTGTGTTTCCAAGAGCTGCGCTATTTTCCGTCACTTTTTCTGAGGAGGGCTGTGCCCGCTGCTGCTGGCTGCCGGCCAGCAGCGAGGACAGGTACCATCCCCGCAGGAGCGCCCCGCCGATGGAGGCTCGGCCGCCCCCGCAGGCTCCGGCTGCCCCGGGGAGCCCCGCGGCGCGGAGGGAGGAGCGCGCAGGGCCATGTGAGCCGCTGGCGGCGGCAGCGGCCCGCGGGGAAGACAGATGGGGTGAGGGACAGCGCTCGGTCCGGCTGTCAGCGCGGCCCCAGCCCCGCCGCGGAGGGAGCCCCTCCTCCCCGCCGTGTGCGCCGCGCTCCCGGCCGGGGAACCATGGCGTCCAGCGAGGAGGACGGAGGCGGCAACGGCGCGGTGGAGGAGAAGGAGAATGGCAAGAAGAAGAAGAAGCTGGGCGCCCTGGCCACGACCTGGCTCATCTTCTACAACGTCGCCATGACCGCGGGGTGAGCGGGCGCGGGCGGCAGCGCGGCGCCNCGCCCCGGCTCCCGGCACGCACAGCTGCCCAAAGCCAGCGCGGCCCGCGGCCGGGAGCGATGAGCGGGGACCGCGGGAGGGGGAAGAGCTGCAGTAGCCCAGGAGGTTCATCTGAGCTTGTGCTCCGTGCTGCGAGGCTTTGCTGTGAGGAAAGAGGGTATTTATTCTGAATAACAGTTCATGGGAGCGGTCAGGTTTATGTTGTTAGCGCTCGAAGCACATATTCTCACTTCTTGAAAATTTTCCATGTTCACTAACTCTTGGGGAAAAAAAACCCCAACCTATTCATTTCCACCTGCTTAAAGGAAAGCTAAGAATTTAAAATTTTGTAACTTCTAGGGTGGTATTCATCATGAGAACAGTTTTACTTTGGTTACCAATAGGTGATCTCTCTGTCTTTTGAATCTCGTAGAGTAAAACTAACACACCGCAGTTGAGGCAGGAGCTCAAGCACTGATGGAGAAAGCCAGGAATGTGATCTTAATGGCTTTCTTCTCACTAGCAACTGTGAATCTTGAATATGTATTCAAGTCTATCCATATATTACTGTAGCGCTTTTTGAAAAGTGCTTTTACGTGAGGTTAATGTTACCTCATTGAATTACCAGTCTTGTGCTCCATGTGTGAATTTGCTAATGAACACTGACTCTTGCCACTGACTTTTATATGTCTCTAAAAGATTATCGAACCATATTAGTTTTGACCTTAGGTGCTGCTTCAGTATCTCCCACTTCCTCCTCTCCCATTTTCCATTAATGTCAAAAGGAATTAAGACATGCAAAATTGGATTTTCTATGTGGAAACAGTGAAAAAAGAGATAGGAATAAATTCTTATAATAATTTCTGGGTACAATTTAAGAGAAAAATACATATGTGAAGTACAGCAGTACTTAACAGAGGCACTACACAGGATAAATATTTAACTAGAACTGTATATTTGTCCAGTCATCCAGGCAGTGCAATATAGCAAAATGTTTCTGGAATTTTAACAAATGAATGCATAGCCATATGTTAACAACCATCCTAATAAAAAAAAAATGCAGCTTATCTTTGTTTCTAAAACAGATTTAAGGGGCTAAAATGACAGATCAATACTCAGTTTTGCTGGAAGTCCCAACTAGAGATGCTGCCTTTATTAAAGAAAGTGTTTTCCACTTCCTGGTGATTTGTAATAATCAGTACAAGGGCTTTCCTGAGATCCAAAGTCAAAGCCACTGACAGCTGAATAAATCTACCTACAGAAATTTATGTCCGCATAAAAATAATTTAAGAAAAATACATTTGCAGTCTTTGATTCTGAGTGTAGTCCAAGATTACTTCTCTCTGCAGTGCTTTGGTTGTTTGGAATGAGATGCAGAAAATGCCTTGTTAGGTTAAATGTATTATGGCTTCTCAGTCTGAGTCTTGGACAGAGCTGTTGCTGTCACGTTTGTGCTGCCAGCTGGATGTAAACTCACTGTCACCTTCCTCTTGTCAAACACTTCACTATAAAACAGGGCAGCTCCACTGTGAAAGGCTACCAGTGATATTCCAGTAATTCCTCATTTCCACAGTGGTGGGAGACAACCTGAAATAAATGCAGTCGTATTTAAAATCTGTTATAAAATCTAAGTAATGCTCGCGGGGGGAAATTTTGGAGTGCTGACAGATCGGATTCATGGGCTTAAAGTAGAAGGGATCAAAGAGGGGAATCATTCCTGCTGTGTGGGGAAGCCTGACTAACTGCATGTGAGTTTGAAATGCTGTCATGGGGTGCTGGAATGGGGCACACCGAGTGACTGCATAGCAGTAGCTGCCGTGCGTAGGAGTTGTTAAGGGGCTGATACTGAAGTCCGTGCCATCCGAGGTGAGCGGGGAGCCGTCAGGATCCGGGCAGCTCTCACGCTGGTACAGCAAACAGACCTGACCAAAGATTGCTATTTCCTGGTACCCTGTTTCCAGTGCTAGCCTATACCTTATGCTCAGGGAGGACTACAAGAAGATGAGTTAAATATTTATCCAAATGTTTTTGTAAATATTTCTCTGAATGTTTTTAATCTCTCTGAATCTGTCTCTGAGTATTTCTGAGACCCTTCTGCTTTGTCACTTGGGCCCTTCCTTAGCCAGAGCTCATGTTGCTGTTGAATATACTTGCTATGTCTTTATGGAGAATGAAAGGACTGAGTAATTGTTCCCAGCAATATCAGAGAAGAAGTTAAACTAAAATTTTTGTCATTTTTGATCTTTATTTTTACCTCTCAAAAGGTAATTTATTTCTACTTTTTACATCCATAGCTCTAGTTATGCCTATGTCTGTGTTAAAGAATTTTTGTACTTTCTTAGTCTTTTTGGATTGAAACCTGAAGTTTTCAGTCTTCTTGCTGATGAAATGTTTTAAGAATGAGTTATAGGTCTGAAAGGCTGAGAAAGTTGGTTTTTTCGGTCTGGAGAGCGGAAGGCTCCGGGGTGACATAATTGCGACCTTTCAGTTCCTGAAGGGAGCCCACAAGAGAGCTTGAGAGGGACTTTTCACGAGGGCCTATGGTGATAGAATAAGGTATAATGGCTTTAAACTGAAAGAGGGCAGGTTTAGATTAGATATTGGGAAGAAATTCTTTACTCAGAGGGTGGTGAGGCACTTGCAGAGGTTGCCCGAAGAACTTGTGGATGCCCCATCCCTGGAAGTGTTCAAAGCCTGGTTGGATGGGGCCTTGAGCAACTTCATCTAGTGGAAGGTGTCCCTGCTTATGGCAGGGGGGGTTGGAACTAGATAGTCTCTAAGGTCCATTCCTACCCAATCAATCCTGTGGTTAAGGAACATGTAGTACACTGTTTTGAAAACCTTAATTACATGAAAATGGGTTTATTGCGTGGAAGGAATTCCTCATGCCTTGGTTTATTTTACAGAGTCTGGGCTAGTGGTGGGATCAACCTACAGTTTAGAAGTTTATTTTTTTTATCTCAATTTCCATTCTAAATCTCGATTTAAGTTTTATGTCAAATTGTGCTGTGATTAAAAGATACTGTTACATTTTCTTTCTTTTACATTGGAAGGGTTATTAGTTGGCATCATTGTTCAGTTTCCTAAAAAAACTCAAATAAAACTATCCAACCCCCTCAAATGTGCTAGTTAAATATATCTGCTTGTGGAAGTCAGGAGCACTTCCACACCACTTTCGGCACTTTGGAGTCTGATTTTTAAGACAACTTTTAAAACACTTCTCAACACTTTAGAAAACATAATTGTAGTGGTAACTTCATTTGGACAATCACAAACAGAAGCATTAAGATCACTAGTCAGTCCTGAAATCAGTGAGTTGAGGGGCCATGAAAAATGTGAAACTGATGTGCATAAATTCCAGTCCTTTACTTTGACAAACTTGCAACCCAAACAGTGACTTCAGAGCCAAGCTCATCATGTGGTTTCAAGTAACAGTATTTAATAGATGCATGAGGATTTAATAGTAAAAATACGTAATCACTGCTAGAGAAAAGTCTGATAGGTGCTTTTGAGGGGTTCCCTCAATTAAGTCAATCCTCTGAAGGCAGCAAGCTATTCTCCATTTTTTTCCAAGTAAAGAGATGAGTGTAATGTTTACATAATATTATATAATATTTATGTTTAAAGATATTTTTGATGGTCTAAGAACACTGACAAGTGAAGAATCAAAAATAATCTGTGAAGAAAAATACTCTACTGAATTATTTACGATGGATGGATATTTTTAGAATTCTAACTTGAAATGTATCCATTCTCTTTCTTTTATAGGTGGCTGGTATTAGGTATTGCCATGGTGCGGTTTTATATACAGAAAGGAACACATAGAGGCTTATTCAGAAGCGTTCAAAAGACGCTTAAATTTTTCCAGACATTTGCTTTGCTTGAGGTAAATTTTAAACATTAGTTTGCTTTACTGGATGCTGCATATCGTAGGCAAAACACATTATTATCCTGAATTTAAAATAAAAATACTATATTAGTACTAAAAGTCTTTTTTACTTTATTATTTAATGAAATTTTGGGGGTGGGAAAAGGTGATAACTTGAAACAAATGGGCACGTGTTTTTCAAACTTAATTCTAATATTTCTTTAAATCAGTGCCTGGGAACTGCTTTGATTTGAGAGCCTTTAATGCAAAAGGCAAAATGTCAAAGGCATTACAGCCAGCAAATCAGCCCTCTAGTGTAGTAGATAGCACCATCTCAGAGATTATAAAAGTTACCTATTATTCTTTATGCTGGACTTACTGCCCTTCTGTGCCTTTCCTGCTTCTGCTTGTTTCGAGACTGGATTCACGTACCCCATATAATCCATTGCAACGGGGTCTGTGCAAGATGTGCAAAGTATTCTTTAAGTAATACTTTTGCAAACTGTGCACTAGTGGTCTCAGTTCTGGTACATCTGTGGAATGAGGCTTGGGTTTGTGGAGCACTTGCAGTTCTTTCCCAGGCACAACAAAGAATGTCTGTCTACATTTTAACTTTTTTTCCTCAATCTGCCTACAACATCTCTAGTTCAAACAACTATTAAAATCATGTCACCAGCTGCATATAGGCTTTTGTGCTGTTGAGCTTTCACAGTAAGTAGTTCTATTCAAACCTGCCAAAATAATGAAAACTCCTTCATTTGCTAAACATCACTGACCAGAAAATACACTGTATCTAAAGCTTCACAGCCGTCATTGACAAATGTATAATAATGTTATTAATCTGTAATGAATGCAGAACATTTTAAAATTGCTGTGTGTTTAGCGTTCCTTATGACTTCCTCTACACTGTCCTGTAAAATTCTTCTTTGAATAAGGTAAAGGAAGAGAGGCTTACTAGTTGAATAAAATGCTTTGTAGGTGTCTAAATGTCTAATATTTACAATTAATTTGGAAAACAAATGTCTTTCATGTATTCGCACAGCTCAGATACTGAGCCCATCCCAACACTGATTGCTAGGACTCTGCCATGTATTTCTTTTTAAGACTGTTAGTGGGAGACGAAAACCAGAATTGAGCCTAGGTTTATATTAATATCAAAAGGCCATGTTTATAGGGTAGCTAGTAACATGCTGCACATCAGTAACCTCTGGCTTATTTTTATTTACAGATAATCCACTGTGCAGTTGGTGAGTTCTTTGTTTTAGTTTCTCCTGTGACTAATTAAAACATGAATTGTGGAACAGAAATAACATGTTTCTCTTTTTAAGGAATAGTTCGCACATCTGTGCTTGTGACTGGGGTCCAAGTGAGTTCAAGAATCTTCATGGTGTGGTTCATTGCACATAGTATAAAACAGGTATGTGTGTGAGCAAATTATGTTTTGATTGCTTTTAAGGAGAAGCTATTAATACAGTTCTCATTTCACGAGGAAGGCAAATTTAAAAACTACTGATATTCCTATAGAGAGTGCTTACATACTTGAGTGCAATTTTGGAAGTTAGGGTTACAAAATGGAATTTCTGTGATTCTTCCCAGGAGGCTGAGTCTGGGTACTAGCTGTGGATCAGCAGTGTCTTCAGCATCGTGCCCTCTGTGGTCTGCCTAAGTGAAATCAATGACTACTCCTATTACTTACAAGCAAAACTACCCCAGTGTTAACAGTTCCCTTTCAAAAATTTTAATTGGCACTTGCTGAATTAATGTTAATAAAACATAAATTTATGCCTTTAAATTTATGTCTTAAATTGAATTCACCTGGATAAACATGGTTGCGATTTTGCAATTTCTTTTAGAAACCTCCTCAAAATATTAATGTTACGGTAGTATTAACATATGATGACATCCAGCATGTCACAATGGCACTTAAGGACCTGTGTGAATGACAATGGTTTATTTGCCTGGCTGTAGGTGGCTATTGTAAGGCTAGTGATCCATTCGCAGAATGAAACAAGCAGTCCACAGCAAGTAGGTGGGACATTAGGTTCAGTTTGTGAGGTGTGCTTCCTATAAAAGGCATGTAAAAAAATTAAGTGATAGATTTTGTGCTCCTGAATTTCTTCAGAACTTGAAAAGCTGAGCCATTAAACTGTCTCACCAGCAGATGGCATAGGCCTTTCTGCAGATGGATTATCCCAGCACCTGCCTCAGTTATCAAATCTTCATTTCAGTTCACAAGAGGACTTGTTTTCTACACTGCATCTTTTCCTTCACTGTCTATTTTCTTAACATGGAATAAATTAAATAGGCTTTTCATAGGAGTCTTTTGTTGTTGCTTTTTTTTTTTTAATCTAACTTTTTATTTTTTTCTGTAAGGCAAAATGTCTCAGAGATTAACAAGATTTTTATATTGAATGTCTACACATGAGCTGGACTATAGCACTGCATTTTGCCATTTTTTATTATCTGCAGTGGACTAAATCCTTAGCATATCCAGCAATTTCTTTTATTTTCTCTATCTACAGTACTGTTGGCCAAGCTGTGTCCAAAAAAAGTACATTTGAATGTATGTCTGACTGTATTTCACGCTGTTATTGGCTAGCAGGCATGAATGTTCAGGGTCACTTTAGGTGGTGAGAGGCACGTCAGTGATAATAGCCAGAGCCAGACCTCCCCACTTGACTGCAGATTTGCAAGGCAGCAGATAGGAATTCTCTGCATACTTATTTAAAGCTCTTCTGCTTGGATTTAGCACTGTGACATGAATCCAAGTTTGAGTTATCAGTGTTTGTCTCTAATTGCGTGAGGCAAAGAACAGCCTAATTCTGTCTTTACCTTTGCTTATTTGTTTGGGTGTCTTTGCACTTCAGTTGCTGCTATTTGTTTGTGATTTTGGTGTTATTTTTATGTCTCCATTTTCTTTATGATGTTGGTGAGATCCTTCTGCTAAAAGTGTGCCTTCTTTGACTGACACATTGAGGGTGAGATTCTATGAGCACTTATAATTCTTCTCGATTTTTGACAGAGTCATGGATTTTCAGCATCTGGGAGATATATTAAGCTTTGTCACCATGTTGCATTTTATTTTGAAAAATAATTTCCCTTTTTTGTAATTTTAACAAAACTTGTGTTGCTTTATTCTATTTCACAGACATCCCTGGAGCTTTTCAGCCTTCAGGCATAAAAGCGTATTACAAAATTCCTTCCCTCTTAAAGAAAAGAAAATTACTTGTGTGTAATTCTTCCTCACAGAAGGTAGTGTTTGTAATAGATCCCCAGGTGCCTTCTTTGTATTTGGGGACTTTTGTTTATTTGTTCACTCAGAGTGAAAAAGAAGTGGTGTTTTGAAACAGCAGAGATGTGCTAGCTACCGATGAGGCAGTTTAATGACTCAGAACTTAAATCTTACACGGGATGGTTGAGTGAGTTTACCCAAAGCTCCTGATCTGAGCCATCTGTGCTCCAGTTCCTTAACTATCTTAGAGCTCCCTGAAGTCTGCCAAACTTGATCTTCTGTGACCAGTTCCAGTTAGTAGGTTATATAAAGCAATTCCTTTTGTATAACATTTCATGGAGATGTGCATTATACATTGAAGAAGAAGCAAGATAAAAAGTAAGAGAAAGTCTAGGAAATGGAGAAGTGAAATGCAGAATGATTAAAAAGTGATTGTGAGGAGAGCATACCTTCTGTAGCATTTTGTTGTTCTTGCTGTTTTGAGGAGTAAGAAGGTAAACGAGTAAGTCAACCACAAATGAAAGAGGGGTAGTTAGTCTAGTGCAAATGTAGGTAGAGAATAAAGAGGAGGAATAAACATAATTATAGGGTTTTATATTTTGATATTTGCATAATGGATGAAGATTGCTTAATTGACAAATGTCTGTATGTTAGTAAACACGTATGATAATGAACTGTACATGGTAATGGTTTCAGCATATCACTTTTGTGCCAAAATTTTCTTTCTTTACAAGATATTAGTTCTGCTCTGTGTATCTTAAAGAGAAGTCTGTTGCAGTTTGCACAGAAGAGAAGCCTAAGGATGAAGAAAATGTTGGTTCTTTATACTTCTGCAGATCCAGAATGAGGAGAGTGTTATTCTTTTTCTGGTCGTATGGACTGTGACAGAGATTACTCGATATTCCTTCTACACATTCAATCTGCTCAACCATTTGCCATACTTCATAAAATGGGCCAGGTGGAGATGTCTTGCACTTGAGTTTCTCATGATTCTGTGCATGTTGGTTTCACGCATGCTGAGCTAACACACAGGAGAGCAGATGTTTGAGCTTTGGTTATGTGTCAGCAAAGTGCAAGTCGGTTGCTTTCTGTTCTTGAGATCATTGTTGCTTGGTTTAAAATGTTAAAATATTTTAGCTGAGGTTTTTGGGGTATGCTTCTTTCTTTGCTTTCTGTGTCTCACAGTTTGAACTCTGCTTTCACTTACTCTAATTTTTTTCTCTGTCTTCAGAATTATCTTTTAATTTGCAGTGCGACCCTTTACGATGCTCTTGAATACATTGCTCAAAATTAAGCACCTATGCAAGTCTTTTCAGATGTTAGTTCTTTGAAAATGTGGGAGTTGTCACTCAATCTGCGTTATTATTACTTTATAAGAAGTTCTGCTTTATTAGAGCTTTTGTAAGATTATATCCATGTGAAGTTAAATACTGACTTAGTTTAGCCCACCAAAAATTGTGTTCTGTATCAAAACTATTTTTATTTTGAAGCATACTTAGGGTTGGCCACTAGATCACAGACTACAGACGCTGTGTTTGTCAGGAAACTTAATTGGGATAGTATTCTATGTAGTCATTTTTTGAAAAATACATATAAGGCAGACTTACTATGTTAGAAGAAAAATATCTAACCTACATTCAGTGAAGGCGGCTCTTATTTAAAAGAGTTTGTTTGTTATTTTCCTTTATTTTTGTTTTATAGATAATGAAGTTTTGATGCTTCTAATGCACTTCTTTGATATGTCTGATATTTATGTCTCTTCTTATAAAATGTTATCTTTTTGCTAGTGCCTAAGTGGGAGACTTGTTTGAGCACTAAATGACAAACTTAAAGATAGTCAGATTGGCTATCATCAGTAGTTTTTTATACAGACTTCAGAAAGAGAAATGCACTCAGAACATATTACGTTGACAGATAATAATTTTTGCCATCAGGTCAGTGTGCCTTGAATAACAGAATTTTGTTTCCTTAATATAGACAATAGAGAAAACCAACATTCTCACAGAAGAGATATATGATGAAATATTAATATAAACAAAAAATTCGAAAAGGTATTATTTTTCCGTAGAGTCCAAAATATCCCATCAAGATTTATGGATAAACAAACAGCACAACTGGGCATAAATTCAGTACCAAGAGAGATGGAATTTCTGATCTTTACCTTATAACTGCATAGAGACAAACTTTATGTAAGGTATCAGTTCCTTCTTATCTAATCTACATTCTTCTTGGTGCTGCCAAGCAGTAGGACAAGAGGCAAAGGGCGGAAGCTGATGCACAGGTGGTTCCACCTGAATATGAAGGAGAACTTCTTTACTGTGCTGCTGACCAAGTGCTGGAACAGATTGTCCAGAGAGACAATCCAGTGTGTCCCTCACTGGAGATATTCAGAAACCATCTGGACACAAGCCTGTGCCATGTGCTCTAGGATAACCCTGCTCGAGCAGGGAGGTTCGACCAGATGACCCACTGTGGTCCCTTCCAACCTGAACTTTTCTGTGATTCTGTGATTCCCCTCATCTGTGAGTCTTTTAAGCCCTTCTGCTTCTAGGAGGGTTTCATGCTTAGTTGCTGCTGTTTTAGATCTCATTTCTTTTGGTCAGGGAGTGCACACTGTACCTTTCTCTCTGTGTGGCAGCTCTCATTGCTGTTCCATGTATGAACTGGAGAATTGTTCCTTAGGAGAACCTGCATATCCATGGTGCACTGTGTGAAAGCACAGCACAAAGCCTGTTGATTACAATTTTCATTTTGTCACTGCCTATGTGGCCTTTGGCATTCAAACCACATTTTCTTTAAACTGGATGCTTTGCCTTTTATTTGGACATCATCTCACTTTAAAATGGATCTGATAAGTTTTTGGCACTGTCATTTTCTTTTCTCTTTTTATTCCAATTTCCATTAGTGGTAAATATAGTATTCCCATGTTGTAGTGAGTAAAACAGCCTTCTGATGTTTTTCAACATTTTCATTATCTTCAAATAAATTGTAGTACATACAGTTGACCCAGTGTGTGTTCACTGATATGAAAATATGTAGGATCATCTGAATTTGAGATTCAGTCCTGGTCTGAGTCCTGTCAGTGACAACAGGAGTAAGATCAGTACATTTTAAATAAATCATTATTGGAGGCTAATAATGTGAGGATTTTTTTATTAGAAAGACATAAAACATTCTGATACTTCACTGTTTTTAAATAAAAGTACTGAGGAATGCATTCTCTTAACCCTAACCCTCCTAACCCTAAGCCAATCTAAGCAACTCTGTTGAAAGTAACTGAAACTGATATTCTTTGTCAAGTCAGGATGTGGTCCTTGATTCTGGTGCAGGAACTACTGTAATACATTGCTGTGCCACTGAAAATAACAAGAGAAAATTTTAAATTTATGGGGTGTTTCTCACAAGGTTTTCTTTATTTTTCAATGCAGATACAACTTTTTTATCATTTTGTATCCTGCTGGAGTTGCAGGTGAACTGCTAACCATATATGCTGCTTTACCCTATGTGAAGAAAACAGGAATGTTTTCACTGAGACTTCCCAACAAATACAACGTCTCCTTTGACTACTATTACTTCCTTATCATTGTCATGTTCTCCTATGTGCCATGTAAGTACTATTTAACTGTAGAAACATTTTAACGACATAATAATCAATCTTCAGCTATGCTAGAAACACGGCCTGTATTAAAATTTGCTAAAACTTTCCACTGTGAGGATACTTACATATACTTATATAAGGATCGACTGTAAGCAGGACACTAACATAAGAGATGACAGAGGGACAGGAAAGAGGGATCTCCTTACTTCAGACTTGAACAAGGAAGGTAAATTTGTATCCTCCTCCAGGTCTTAATTCAAACATGCTTAGGACAAATTTGAAGGCTTCAGGCACTACCAGAATGTGGTTAAATCCTGTTTCTCCAAGGAAACTGTTGGAGTGAAGTTCCTTGAACACAGGGTATTTATTCAGGGGCCCTTGTCTGAGCTTTGAGTAATTATTGTTTTTTAAATCACTGCAATGTGCATGACTTGTTATTATTCACCTTAATCAACTCAACCACTGTGTGCCGTAATTTTTACTCAGTTCATCATTCTGTAAAATTGTGGTTTTCCCTTATGCAGTCTGTTGAATTTTTCCATCTAATTTGCTTTCTTTTATGCTTTGATCAAGTATTTCCACAACTCTACTTCCACATGCTGCGGCAGAGAAGAAGGGTGCTTCATGGAGAAGTGATTGTGGAAAAGGACGATTGAATCAAGCTGTGTAACCATGGTGCTTTTAGTGGAAAGGAAAAGAAGAGAGGGTAAAAAACCAAGACTGCCTCTGATTTTTCTGAGTCCAAGTTTTAAAACATGGAACAAGAATAAACAACTGTGCCTAAAATACCATGGACTGTATTATTTTTGAAATTAATATATTTTCAGACCTACATTTTCATCCTCGGATTCACTTTGTTTTTTAATTGTTCATTTCTTCAAAGAAATGTTTTCTTATTTTCGATAGGTTGACGAATGGCGTAAAGAATTAGAATAGTTGGCTACTGTGCCTTCTGTTCTGAAAGTTCTGTTATGACCTGTAGTCATTATCAAGAACAGAAGGAGCGTTGATAAGTTGTACTGAAAGTGAGTCTTCTGGAAAACAGAGTGTAAATTAGGTAATGATGTTTTTCATAGATTAGGTGAATTGAATGGTATTTAAGCTTTATATTAAGTAATACCTTTCCAGTTGTAAATACTGTAGCACATTGTTCAACATGTTTTGAATTACAGTATCACACTGCAGAATTCCAGAAGGACTTTTGAAAGGAGTTGAATTCTTGATTGTCTTGATTGCAAATTTAGACCTCCCTGTATTTTCATTTGTAATTTTAAAGATACATAGAGTAATAGATATAATATTAACTGGTTAAAAGTTTGTGCTGAGGAGTAGACAGGATGTGCCTACCTTTCTCTAATCAGTGGCTGGAATGGGACTCCTTTGCAGAGCAAAGCTGATTGTCAGCATGTTTCCTATTCTACATTTAAATTGTGTATGCAGAAAAATCAGTATTGCAAAGAAAAACTGTAGCTATGGTGAGATATTTGACTTCTTATAAATAGCTCAGTGGGATAAAATATATTTGAAATAGCATCTTAAAATATAAATTGTGCTTTGATTCATCCCATTTGGCAATTTTAATTGCTCCCTGCCCATTAATTGTTTATGCTGTGTTGACCTAATTCTATTTAATGTCTTCAGTAATCTGCAAGAAGGATCTACAGTATCTGAATAGAAGTTACAGATGATATTACACTATAGGATACCTGAGTGGGAGAGGTCCAATGAATTAGACACAGCCTAAGAGATTCAGAGGAAAGGTGATGCATTTGAGGAAACTTGGATACTTAGTGAGAGAGAAGATGGAAATGTAGCAATGTGGTATGAAGCCTTGAAAATGTAGGCAACAAACCTGTCTTGCTTCTGGCTTCACTAATGTCAAAAGAAGAGTATACATATGTGGAAGAGCTGCATCAGGCAGCAGGAAATCAGAATACTTGTGATTGCTGAGGTAATTTCTGGAGTACAGTCTTATATTTTGGCTACCTCAGGGATGAAGAATTGGATAATCTTCTGAAAGCTCAGAGAACAATAACAAAACTAGTTGAAGTGAGAAAGAAGTCGGAAAGATTGAGTCGTTAATATGTGTAATCCTTTGTTACATGGAACAGCTTTTCTAAATATGAAGGTGTAGCTAGAACTGGTTATATTAATTTGAAACAAGGTAAATAGCCAATGAATATCAGAAGAAAGGTCCTACCGATAAGACTGATTAGGTTACAGAATGACATAGTTCTGCTTATCAATGCACACAGTGTCTTGGAAGGTTTTCAGTTAGAGTTGGCCGGAGTTTGAACTACATACTTGAATAGCCAGTTTCCATTTTTAGCTTCAATGATTCTATGATAATATAGCTTTTTTGAAATTTGTAGGTACACCAGAAAAAGGCGTATCAGGTAATTTGATAAAAAAGCAAGGATTTGCAATATCCCTAACTTTCAAATTCCATGTTGTGCCTTAAATTTGTGATATTTATGCATGTTTTCATTACATGTAAATGAGTTTCCTTTTATATGACAGGTACATAGTGGACTTGAGACAGAACAGTTGTATTTCTTTAAATTTTAAAAGGTGTGATCTTTGTATTCCTTAAATTTCACACAAGGTGCTCTAATTTAACTTACTACTTCTGTTTTATATGCAGCTAAAATTATTAAAAGTGTGAAATATAAACTACATTTACAACACTGAATCACAAAATAGTTGTGTTACATGTATTCAGACTAGCAGTGGTATGTGTCCAACATTCTTTGAATACTGTTTTGTAAACTCCACTCACTTTTTGATTTGTGAGGAACATATTAGCAGTTTTGGGGAATATATCTCCATTAGCAAACAGAATAGTGTGATGAAATATGAGAAACTAAGATTAGATTAAGTTCTGTGTCTCTTTTTTTACTGTCAGGGCAGCTCACTGAAGACCATAGCTATAAATTCATTGAAAATGCATTGGATACTTAAGGATGTGGTTTTGAAATCCTTGATCAGATGAGTGTATCCCATAGATAGTATTCCTTCTGAAAGGAATACTTGCACTATAAAAGTGTGTAATATTTGTTTTCATTTTGGCCTAAGGATATTATCATATATTAATCAAGGACCTATTTTTATGTCCTTTTGTACATGTGAAATGAAAAAAATACAACACTGTTTGCTACAATCTTGGCTTCCACTTCCATAAAGCAACAATGTACAAGGTAACGATACAATTTAAAAAGGGATTTACAGCTAGAAAACAGTCTTGCTAAACAATGAGTTCATAAAAGTAAAGCTAAAAATTACTTACAGTATCACATTCAATGTTTCATTGACCAGAGAGATTGCCATGTAGATTAGTTTACATGGCATTTACCTAAAAAAAGTAAGCAACGTGTTCTTTTCTTCCTCCTCTTTTTTGACTGAAACCTTTCGCTGAAGCCTCCTTTTCACAGAATCAGTAAGGTTGGAAAAGACCTCCAAGGCTACCAAGTCCAGCCTTTGGCTGAACACCACCACGTCAACTAGCCTATAGCACTAAGTGCAATGTCCAGTTGCTTCTTGAATGCTTCCAGGGATGGTGACTCCACCACCTCCCTGCGGAGCCAGTTCCAATGCCTGACCAGCCTTTCCGTGGAGAAATTCTTCCTGATGTCCAACCTGAACCTCCTCTGGCACAGCTTGAGGCCTTTTCCTCTTGTCTGGTTGCTGGTTGCTATTCTGTTACTATATCTTCTGAAACGTAGTGAGAATTGCAGGTAAAATCTTCTTGCTATTGACTTCAGATGAGCTAGGATTTAATCCTAGGTAGTTTATTTAATTTTCAGTATAACATCTTGAGACGTTTAATTAACCTGTTAAATGGACATTAAAACTTAAGTATGATTTTCATATGGTGCTCTCTTTCCAACTTCTTTTTTACATCTGTCTTTTTTGTCTTCCTCTCTGCAATATTCCTAGTTTTCTAAAGTGTTTCAATCCTTCTGCTTATGTAAGATTAGGAATGTATTCAAACATCAGCATCTCTAATGTTTTCATATAGTCTTTAACAAATTGTCCTTATAAAGGTATTTTTCTTACTTGTTCTATATAGGCCTTCTGAAATGAATTCGTATAGAGCATGGCCTTATGAAACTTTTTGAATGACAGTACACAGGAATAGCGAGATTACTTTTAATCAGGTGACATTTCCTACTGTTGGTAGAAACAGAAACCATCCTTTGTATAAACTCCACCTGAAAGCAGCTGCATTTCTTGAGGTTCTCCCCAGCACTCACATACTGTGAAAAGCTGTTTTGGGACAGATTGGGTTGTTTCACAGCTCAGCCTAGAATGTTTGGAGGTCAGACCCTGGCTTCAGGGCATGGGCAGCAGAAAGGAATATGGTGCTGAGATAACGCATATTCTACATTATCTGCCAAGGGGTCACTGAGGCTGTTGTGAGCAGTAGTTGATAGATGTCATTTCTCTCACCACGCAGGATGTGAGATGAGAGGAAGCTCAGTGTGCTCTCATTCCCACCTGCTGAGGGAGCTCAGGAGATCAGCTGGGAGGATCTCTATGCACAGAGGATGTGTCACAGAAAGGGCTTTCCTGCTCCACTCAGCTATGGTTTGCTCTCTGTTAGCCTGTATGTCTTGGGATGTACGGGTCTGCCAGGATGGGCATAGCACAGCGATCTCAACAGCGCAGTTCAGCATTAACTACCTTGGAGAAATGGTGCAGGGTGCTGTTCCTAATTCCCATTGAACATAACATTTAGCCAGGTTCATGTTCATGGGTAGATTGCAAGGCTAGTTAACAGGGAGATGCATGGAGACCTTCTCTGTGACCAGATGGAAATAGGTGCATTTTAAATCTAGGTCTAGCTATTACTCTGACTGTGGTACTCACAGTCTTCACAGTAGCTTACTTCAGTGGATATTTGGATATGTGTGTGGTCACTAAATAAACCAGAATGAAACCAGTTCACAACCATTATAATAATTTATAACTTTAAATTAGTTTAAATTACATTAGCAGTTTTTGAATGAAGCTCTTGCTTAATCCGCCTTAGAAAGAAAAAAAGAAAGGAAAGTTAATACAAATAAATGTTCTGCAGTAGGCAGTAGGGCCTCATAAATCAAAATTTTCAGGCAGGCAAACTGGCTGCAGTTCATAAAGGATTTTTTAAGTGGGTTTTTTTGAACAAAAAAGGTGAAAGCTTTTCTGAAAAATCAAAGTTTATTTAATGTATATTTTAAAATGTGCTGAGACTTACTGTATTATTTATTACCGGTTGACAATTTAAATTCATGCTGAACCTACAGTTTTTATAGATGATTAACTGTAGCCCGTTAAAATGTTTCATTCTGCATTTGTTACAACGGCTGTTTAAAACACAAGCTCCCCATTTTTCTGCAGAGCTCTGTGTTCTCTTGCTCGAGTGAGTCGCAGTATTGTTATTACCTACGATGCCTTGCAGGCTGCTGAAGTGGCAGGTTTCAGTTTGCCAAGGGTAGCTCCATGAGCTGCTTCCAGGAGGGTGCACTTTCTCCGTGGGTGGCACTCGCGGGTCGGTGTCGGGCACCGTGCGCCACTGGTGCCGCTCTCGGGGTCTCGAGCGCCTTCGGTGGGACTGACAGCTCTTCAGATGTCCCCAGCTGATCCAGCCCTGTGATTTCCCAGATGGAGAAGACCTGTCTGGTGAACTCTTGGGTCACAAAAGTAAATCTGACACGTGAACTGAGAGCTCTGCTGGGACAACTGAATGTTGGGTGACTCCAGCCCTCTCTAGGAAGTTGCTGTCAATTTCACGCCTGCAGCTGGTAGTGGCTGGTGATGTACAGTACTTTCTGTGTCATGTTGTACCACCTGAAACATGTTGTCTTTTTATTCATACCTCTCCTGCCTCTCTGTTCGGTCTTGAATGTATTTGAATGTCCTTTCTGTTTATGGCTTTGTGAAAGTTTAAGTGCAGAAAAATTTATCTAAGTGTATAGAATGTATATGTATAGAATTGTACTTAAAGTTTCTTAATAATGTAAATGCACTGCAACTGCTTTATTATTGTTATTTCTTCTGAAATGCATTATCATTAGAAGTTTACATGGACAGGAAAGCAACACAGTATGATACTTCTAATAACTTATTTATTTGCAAAAATTATAATATTTTTCGAGATATAAATTCAGATATTTGTTTTAGAGATTGTTAATACTGTAGCACTGTAGAAATTAATCATCAATTAAAAGACATACTCTAAACTTTGTTCTAGTTGATTTTTTAAAATTTTTTTAGCATGTAGAAGTCAGTTCATAGAAGCATTCAGCATATTACACCAGACAGGTATCTGTTTACGAATGCTATACTTTTTAATCTAGAATTATTTCACAAATTAATCTTGAGGTCCCCTGTAACATATTTATTCTTACCCAGACAGCCTTTTCATATTTCTTAAAATATATTCATTAAAAAACAGGTAGGTTTGAGTAGTAATAATATCGGTTTATCAAAGCAGAGTGGAAAACATAGGGCATTAAAGAGAATGCCAACATGTATGAAAAAAAATTGCATTACAGTGATCCTGAAATAGGTGTTCCAGTAGTAGATGTTTCAGTGTTTTGGAACAGGACTTTTTTGTGGTATGAACCTTTGAGAGGGGTGGAGACAGAGAACATCCTCTGGCTGTCCTTTGCTGTGTGACTAACAATGACATTGCAGCTATGAGGATTTCGTTGCCATGACAGTGTGATAAAGCAGTATGTGAGCATTCACACCTACTTCTTTTGAATTAGGAATCAAGTGGTTGTAACCCCTAGGAGCTTAACTGCATATAAAGCTTAAATCCTGTTAGTCAGACGTGTTATAATGGAGATGTAGATTGCCTAATCTGAAAGTCACAGAAATGGTCTTCTGATCTAAATTTACAGGACAGGATTCACGTGTCCTGGCCCTCTACCAAGGTTGAGCCATTCAGATTTCCATAGAAGCTAGTGGAAGAATATCCACTGATCTCAACAGGAGTGTGATGGGACGTAGACATTCGTGTATTCTGTTCTGTGTAATTCTGGATTTACCAGGAAAAGAGTGAGCTGTAGCCTCCCTGCTGGTACTGTCTGAGAGAGAGCCCGTGCTTGTTGTGCGTGAGCTGTTGTGCGGTGGCACACTTCTCCCAGCACTGCTCCCTGCGCAGCACTCAGAACACCTGGAAATCTCCAGTAGTGCACCACTGTTGCATTACACTGATTTGAATTCAGCAGAGTTGTAGAAACTCCCTTCACAAAGCTACAAAAGTATCTTTAATTTCTGAAATTAATCTAGACCCAGTGAGATGTCCCATTAAAAATAGGCATGGTAGATCATCCCTCACAGCTGCTTGGACATTCCTAGCTTGAAATGCTGCTGCCACTGAACAGCTTTGATTTTCATATATAATCTCTTGGTGGTTTGTGCTCATACCAAATTCATAAGATGGCACTTGGCCTGCCTTTAAGTGGCTGTTCCAGATTTGGTAGAACAAATTGCAAATGACAAGCAAGAAAAGATTCAAATGGGTGTCCTGCTCCACACACCAAGCACCCTCCTGCGCTCAGAAGAGAATCCTGGGCGTGTAGTAACTTTTGCATGCCTTTTAATTTATCATGTATGAAGCTGAATAGTATAATACAGACCTTCAACTCATGAAGAAAAGAAACAAATTTCATTACTGAAGACAGCAAATTATATTTAATTCTGTAAATTAAGTCTGAGAAGATCATTAAGGTTGAGACTCATTCAGTGACAAAACAGAGACAGTATTGGGCTCTTGCAGCCGACACTTGCTGCCAACTGAAAGCAAGTATTTAACATTATTTCTGTTTTCATTCAAAGCGAGGTGATATTACTGAGAATAAAAAAATTGAATTCTTGCCAGAAGAAGTCTTTTACAGCAATCATCTCTGACCAAGGCTCAACTGATTTAACCTTCCAATCTCTACATTATATCCAGCCAACTCTTGACAAAGGAGTTCTGTCTCTAGAAAAAAAAACCAACTGGAAACAATTCCTCTAGAGTTTCTTAAATAGAAAATGTATTTTAGAATTCATGCGATATAAACACTTTCAAACATTTTCATACGCTTGAGACATGTTTATTTTAAAAATTTGAAGATTTATTTATTTATTTATTTTGTTCTCTGTTCTTACTGCAATAATAGAATGCTAGAAAAGGTGGAAATGTAGAGAACAGTGCCCATATACTAAATATGCTGGTATTGAATCTTTAAAAAGATGATCATATCTTGGGGTTACCGGAAAGAAAGCAGAGGTACAAACTAACTCTGCTTAAATGGAAGGAGTGGCTGAAATATCATGCCTGCATGTTCAGCTCCATTTGATCCATAGGCAGTGTCTACTGTTGTCTATTATAAATGTCACTGTGTTCATACTTGCTACAGAAGTTTTTGGGTTTTTTAATATCAGTAGACATAAGTAGTTACTGGTGGTAGAAATGTGCCACTGTTATGTGCAACTTGAGTTGGAAAAAAGAAAAAAGAGGGCATGGTATTTCCATCTCTCAACCCTTTTAAATTGAAAGATTGTCTTAAGGGCCATATTAGCCCGTGTTGCCATCATATTTTTATTTTGCCATAAAACCAAACATAAGCTACTTTTTAGATTATTATTTTCCCACTATTTCTTTGCTGTGTGAAAATAAGTCTGTGGTCTTGATGATTTTCTCAGTTGTATCAGGGCCCTGCTATTTTACAGGTAGTAAATGGTCCGCAGCTGGACTGTCACTTCATTGTGATATTCCTAAATTTGTGCAATGGCTGCAGTCTTCAGGAAGAACTTTATTCTCCCAAAACTTGCAGGATGAAGATTAAATACTCTATGCTAATATTTTTAATGAATGCTCTTGCCTCCTGAAAATGTCTGTTATGTGTGAATTGGTCTGTGTGGTTTGTTTCTTTGCTTACTTGTTTGTTCCCACCTGTATAGTTACTTAAAAACTAATTACACCCTTGCCTACAGAATATGAGTCAATGGACTTTTGTGGTTTCAGATATGTGAGTTCCTTGAGTTTATGGCAACTTTGTAGTCGTCTTCTTTGATCATTAACTTTGACTGTTAGATGCAAATATTTGCGGGAAAGATACAGTGACTTCACCTTCTGTCTGAAGTGAGCATTATACTCCAGAATATCTTTCTGAACGCGTTTAACATTTAAGCATGCTTCTCTTTTAGTTTTGCTTCCTTCTGATCTGTGCAGGATGCTGACAGAGAGGGAACAATCATGAGATCTCTTGTAAATAATGTCAGGTGGTTGTTCTCTTTTCATTCTCCTGACTCATTTGAACACTAGTTACAATCCTTGAGCTGTTAAACAGCACTAAATTGGAGGTAACTCAATGGCCTTCCTATGGTCTGTAAAGTATTCAGGATTAGACTGTGCAGAGGGCAGAAAGCCAGCAGAGAACAATGGAACTAACACTGTGTGTTAGGTGAAGAGTGAGTGGCTTTAGCCATGTGCCGAGGGTAGTATGTAGGATATATGATTAGGGAACTGAAAAGGAGACAGTGTGTTTCTGAGTCACTAACTCCTGGATGGCTGCTGTGCTTGTGACTGGAACAAACTTGCTATTTAGCCTTTGGTATTGAGTAGACACATGAGACGTGCTTCACTGATGAGAGGTACCATTTATATATCTGCTCTTGGTTTTGAGTTCCGGGCACACTATGTGCCTGCAATTTGCATGGTTCTACATGTTAAAAGAATTAACACCTTCCTCCAGTGTTTTAATGTAGTTTAATTCTGAGATGTCAAGAACTTCTTGGAAGAAATAGCACCTTGAACTGATCTGATTCCATCTTGAGAGCACAAATGTTTCAAGGAGCAGAAGTAAATCTATTTAGGGTTTTGGGTGCCCTCCATAAATAGTTCTGGCAGCTCATTCAGTCCAGTCTCCCATCTTTCGGATGTCATCATCTCCAGCATAGCCTGTATCTTCTAATTCATTCTGCACTATAAAATCTCATTACACAAAATAAAAATATGTATGAAAGAGAAATAGGAGGTATGTAGGTGAGCCAGCATACTGAAAATCTGGGACCTCTCCTTCCTTACTGCAGTCTTCTGTGACAATTGTGAGAGGAATGTCAGACCAACAGTTCTGAGGAACAGCAAAACTGTTGGTCACCAATACTGGTCTAAAAGTTTCCTGACTGAAACTGTTCGAGGGCAGTCTGGTCAGGGATGAATTTCTTTTAAGTGCTTGCTGAGAATTTCAGTCACAAGCCCTTTTTCCCAAGGCACATTGGGGCAGTCTTTTTGTTTTAAGATGATTGTATGTACTTCACTTCAGAGGTGATGCTTAAACCTTCAAGGTGTCTTGTGCTAGTGCTAAGATATCTACCTTTCAAGGCTTTAACCTTTCTGTGATTCATTTATACTCCCACTACAGGCATATAGTTCTTTCTTCATTGTGTATTTCTTATTTTCCTGAGACTGATGTATCTAAAAATATTCACAGCCCAAGTAGAATTACCTAGTATTTCCTCTGGTTGAAAAGGGTTATTACCCTGTATTTGGTGATTGTAAGCATGGGGTTTTTTTCATCAAGGCATGCTAAGTTTCAAGGCTATGAGATATACAATGAACCTTAAATTGGAGGAAGGGGTTAAATTACTTCATTATTTACTAGAACTTCTGAGACTGTAACAGGTGCATATTGAATGAGGTAAGGAGACATGTTTAAAGTCAGCTGCAGACAAGCTATTATTTTAGTATGTCTCTCTGAGAAACCACAGGTAGAGAATTACTCGTCTCATGATGAGGGCCATTGCCCTGAGCACTAACCAGTGTCACCCTGTACAGCTCCTCTTCTGTGAGAAACTGAGAAATAATTACCATGGAACTACCCTGAGCTCTAAATAGCTGTTATTCTTTAGGTACACTACTTACCAAGAGGTTTCATCTGCAAATAATACCTCTTGAGACTGTGCGCAGGCAGGATGTGATAATTTACAAAAGCCCTTAGGAGACTGCATTTTGAAATGTCACAGCTGAGTAGGTTTGCAGTTCACGGTTGGTTTGGAGATACAGATCCTGGGGCCAGATCCTTTGCTTCCGTGCCTCAGTGGAATCGTGCTGACGTACACAATTTTGAAGACTTGACTTTTAAAAGAGCTTTTCTAAGAATAGTTCAAAATCGGAATAGGTAGTACGTGTGAAATGGTGATATTTTTCTTTTTTTAATTTAAAAGAATTTTAATTTATTTAACAAGTTTCTTTAACAAAGCTGGAAACAGTGAGGGATTTTCTTCTGAACCAGTTTTAGAATAAACATTTTTCTGAATACTCTAATAATGTGAAAATGCAATTTTCTGTCAAAAATGCATTATTTTCCTAGGAAATTCTTGGCTAGTGCAATCTCCAAGTCCTGAGACTGGAGATGGGGGTATAGGGAGGAGGATGAAAGAAGGTGAATGAAAAGCCAGGTTGCCTCCCCAGCTGTGAGCAGCCAGCAGAGGCTCCCACACCGAGACAGCCAAGGAAGCAGAGAGTGGCCACAGGGGGCAAGGGACAGTTGTAACAATGGTCATGAAATCTAGAGGAAAGATTTCCTGAGCCTTCTGCCCAGCAAACAAAAGGAGGTCATGCTGCTGGAGGACGAGGGGGTGAAAGATTAATTAATCCCCAGCTTAAGAAGAATAGAGTCTCATTCAATGAGGTTTCATTGTATTAATTTTACCTCATTCTGTCACTGACAGAGTAATCTTTTGTTCTGAATTAGTCTGTTTCCTTCCAATAAAAAGTAACGTGGTGGAAATGTCTTCTATCTTGCCATGGCATCTATTTTCTTTTCAGGTGCATTTGACTTGGAATTTGGAAAACAGTGGCAGGAACTAGTATGGGGAACCAGTTAACTCTTCTTCCTGCGTTTTTACTGCAATATCTCCAAAGGAGTGTTTGGCTTGTTCTGTGCATCAGGAGATTAACCCTGATTCACCTTAGCTCTGTACTGAGAAAATTTTCTAGGGTCCATCTGAAACACCTACACAGCCACTCCCCTGGAGCCTTTCAGTATCGCTGAAGTAGAGTTTCATTAGAATCCAGCTATTTGAGTTTCACCTCTGCCAAGGATTTGGCTTCAGACTCTGGTAGCTTCCAACACCTTCTGATGCAGGGGCAGATCTTCGAAAGGAACCAACCACTGCCCTGAATCTGGACTCTTGCAGTGGTTCATGCTCTCAGTCTGGAGTGTAGATAGAGTTAAAATAATCTTTATTCTAAAACAGTTCACCCATCTCATTTTTTACCACCATGCCCTCTGGTAAGGATGATAACTGAAAGAACCATATTTTGTTCTCAGAAGCTTAGAAAGAGGCTTAATGTTGTGACAGACAAGAAACTGGCTGAGAAAACAAAGGATGAAGTGACAGCAAGAACTGTTTAGAAAGTAGGAACATGGGATTTAACAACAGTGCACAGTAAAAACAAGCTAGTTCCAAAGTATAAATGCTGATCTTGCATGTCTGAGGTAAACAGAGAAGATTTCCATGTCTCCCGGATTTTTTTTCTGACACTTAAAGTGGACCAGATGGTCATTTGGTGGGAATTCCTGTAGTGCCAAGAAAGTGAAGTTGCTGGTTTACAGCAAATGTTATGTGGCCCTTTGTGTCTATAACCCACATCATGTGTATTTCTCTTTTCTATCTTGCTTTGAGTTTTCTAACTGCATCTCTCTAGATCATTCTTTGGAAAGCTGAAAGAAATCAGTGACTCTCTCATTTCATTGTACTTGGCCTTACTTGGTTTAAGGCTACAGCAAATATAATTTTTCCTCTCTGTTACATGAGTCCCTTCTGATACTGAGGACATTATATTGTCTTCACAAAGGATTGATGCTGTTTATTGGACATAAAACTAAAGGGGATGCTAAAAACAATTATAATAATACAGTATCTGCAGACAAATGGCTTTCCTGACACAAAACAACAAAATGAGTTATTGCTGTAAGTGTCAATTAATGCTTTTAAAATGCTTTAATTGCACAGTATCTATTTCAGACTCTTGAAATGCAGAGGTAATTTGGGCTGAAAGAAGATATGATTCACAGTCAATATGTAACTGTGACTTGACAAGGGGCTTAATAGCTGCCTGAGGCAGATCAGAATGTGTGATAATGAGAATCTAGCAGAAAAACACATAGTGGAACTGAACTTCAGAGTTTCCCAGGGTAAATGGTGTCAGTGACTAGTTGGTCATGCTCCTTCTACAAGGCAAAAAAGCAGAAGCGGTCAGTCGTGAAAGCAGTGACTGCTGCAACCCTGGAGTTAGTTACAAAGTACTCATTTTTTAAAGTAAATACGTGCATTCATTCATAGTCATCTTCATATATGTATGTACATACATCCATATATAAAACCTATTTTTTGTATTCAGTTTAGTGAAATGCATTTCAGCATGACAGAGAAGCGGGATCATGATAAAGCCTTCAATTTACTGTGCTCTGTTGTCTGCTCATGTCCCTTGCCAAGTCCTTTCTGGGAAGCTGTAAAAAGAAAATTATTTGCTGGCTTAGGTTTGGGCTTAACTCTGTTCCCTTCACTGCTACTGTACTCTTCTCTGCAGGGGATCATTTTACATTTTGTTAATTGCAGAGAGAGAGCGTGGTATTGGCAGTGGTTGTACTGAGAAATGGGTTTTAATGAAGTGCCGTCCACTTACTGCACTGGAACTTTAGCATCTGCAAGCTGAATGATAGCATCCTCTCAAGTTGATGCTGATGACTTTGTCACCAAGGGGACAGATTTATTTGCACCCATGGATTTTACAGCAAGATTGTACTTTAAGAATGTTTTGTCATGTTCCTTTATTTCTACCTGTATTTTTCTGTTTGAGAATATTGCTACTTGGAAGTAAAATAAAAAGGAAGTTATTGGCTGGACATTAAGGTGAGATTCCTTTCATGTAACTTTAGACTTTTATGCTGCAGATGTTTGCAGCCAGGGCAGGTAGACAAGCTTCCCTTTAGAGTCAGGGGAGAAAACTGCGTGGTTCATTTAACCTTTTGTAGATATCAAATTTTAAATGAGATTAATCCCACTCTAGCCTCTTTGGCTATAAATACCATACTGTACCTGGCTCTGCAAACAGGATTCCTAGAGACACATGAATAAAGGACTCCACACTGCTCATAGGCTGCCCCATCAGGAGACTGGTTGTATCCCTGCTGCATATCAGCTTTCATTTGAGAAACTCTCCAAAACAGATCACTTTCTAGGACTTGTAAGTCCCACTTGGAGCAAACGAAGGAAAACATTGCAAATTATCTCTAAAGAAAAAAAAATCCTATATTTTTCAGTATTTTATCACAAGAAAGAAGTTCTGCACCTCTCAGAGGCTTCCTAAGGAGTGACATGTATGTGACTGTACTTTCGGTTCATGCCTGTTCGTGTCCTCTCTCCAATGGCTTTTCTATCCAGTTGTGAATTTCAGCCACATGAAAAAGAGACAATAATGTTCCAATGACATTGTATTCCTAAATTTTTTTTTAGAAAATTTGTGCTTGAATACAGAAGAAAAAGCCAAGTGAATGTTACTGTAAAAGAAAGGCAGCGCCATCAGCTGGTCATGGACTTGCCCCTGGCTAAACTGGTGTGCACACACTGGCCGCCCTGCCAGCACCAACAGGCTCTGGAAAAGCCACTGCACCCTGCTCTTTCTCTAGCTGATACCTAAGGGATGCAATAGAAAGCAAGGATTTCAGAAATGTAAGAGCAGAATCTCGGGTTGCTGAGAGAGAAAGGCATTAGGAAGCTGCTGAGTCTCTGATGAAATGCTGAGTAGATAAAAATCCATAGGAATCCAGGCTTAAACTGATTGTTCTGCACATGTCATTCCTAATCACTCGTAACATTGTAAATACTGTTCACTTCTGGAGGTCAAAGAAGGATCAGGAGAATTTGAGGGAATAAAATGTACATACTCTTCAGAAACTGGAGCAAACAGCTGACTTGCCTCCACCTGCAGCATCACTTCCTGCAATCCCCAGTTCCCTGCTATGAAATCCTCTTAGCATCCCTCTGAAACACAAGTGTAAGGAAAATTGCACTCTGTCTGCACTTCTATTTTAGCTAACAGAAAAGAGGTAATCTCTGCTGCCTGGGTATTGTCCAAATGTTATACTTAATGAGTGTACCTTAATGTGAGGAAAAGGTATAGAAAGGCAGTTCCTCCGAGCAATTTATTACAGAATAAGGGAAAGCTCGACAGTGGAAATTCTGCAAGCCACACAACACAAATTCAGTATGGAAGGGAATCAACATCCAAGCTGAAACGTCCATAAGAAAGGAAGAAAAACTGTGTCCCCTCACTTGTTAGGCTGGTTATAAACAACCTGAACAACTGGTTAAAATCAGCATGTGCCTGTCACTATTGTGTCTAATGACTTAGACTTCCTCAGTCTTTGAGTTTGTCTTGGGTATTCAGAGCATCTCGTGGGTCTTGTGATGTTCTGCCTGTATTCCCTGTGCTGCTCTGCTCAGTCCTGATTCTCTGGCCTGTCCTATTGACTGACTACTTGGCCCTTCAGCTTGAGACTCCATGACTCAGGATTTAGCATAAATAAGTTTATTTCACACTGTATTGAACACTGTGCATAGAACACAAGACTTTTTTTTACACTTTTAATTGTAATGGTATGTTCTGTTATTTTGTTTTTGTCCTTTGTTTGCATCCTCAGAATTAAACTTTTTGTTTGCCCTTTCTAGACCTTTATTGTGTCCATCATTCTTTTTATCTGTGCATTTGCTTTCTGCCTTTATGGACTCTTTTACTTTTTAATGAGCCTGGGTGTTTGACCTGTTTTCCACCTTAGAACAGATGCAGTAGTCTATTCCCTAAAAGTGAATATTCAAGGTGTTATTGCCCTTTTGTGTGGAGCTCTAGAACACCCACCATGTCAGCCATTCTGTCTGTGCCCTGTGTGTCTGTGCTCAGCAGTATGAGGTTTTCTCTTCGAGATCTCAAATTAGTTCAAAAGCCAGTATCGAGCTGACAAACTTTAACAGAGTGATGTTCTGCTCACATCATTCCCTTTTGAGAAATTCTTTTTCACTGTGTAGACTGTGAATGAGTCCTTGTTTTTTAATAGGTACATTAAATCTCACTCTGCAAGCTCTTACAAAATGCTTCCCTCATAGAATATAACAGATCTGGCCAAAGCCTGATTGCTTAAAATACACACATCTTGCATGGTGTTTCAGAGGGCTGCAGGTGTACATTGATTCCAACTATGATTTTCGGTCTTTGGCCAGTAGAAATCCAGGAATTCCTTAATTTTCCTCTGTCTTTCATTGGCTTAGGGTTTAGTTACTCTCTATTCTGTAAAACTGTTTTTTGTTCCTTCTAACTCTTGCAACCAGATCTGGTTCTCTTTTGCTAGTGCTAAATAATCTCTGCCTTTTCACAGGTTATATCAGGACTGTTGATTGGATTTTTCCCCTTGGTTTTGACATCTGATCCCCATTACAATTTGTTCTGACACAGTGATTATAATACCATTACATGGTGTATTTTGAGTTAAGACAAGTTACAGGTCTGCTATACGTGGCTCAGAGGTTTTTCCCCTCTGATCAGTTTCTCTTGTAAAGCTGATACCTTTTAAGAGCACTTTCTTTCTCCTAGAAGTGATATACCCCTTCAGTATCTTTTGTGCTACTTGATTACTGGCTCAAACTTCAACAGTTCCCTATGCAAACCTGATTACATGAAAATCTAATGCCTGTCTCCTAGCAATATTTTAAAAAATACTCACTTCAGGGCCATTTTCTTTCATCTTGTCTTCCCAGAAAACATAATGTTCACTTGAACTTTTTCCCCTTGCCTGATACATTTCTGGAAAATGTCACATTTCTTGCAGTTTTAACCCCATGCCTCTCCACGAAACACTATATTCACTACTTCTTTCTATTTCTAAAATCTTCTCTCTGTTTTTTAATCTACTTTTGCTTATTCTCTTGCTCCTTGCATCAAGGAGTATTCTTTGGCTTGGGAGCTTTTTCAGAATTCAGAATTACAGCTTTTAAGCACAGTGAGTCATTACTACAACAAAAGGTAAAAAGAAAGACAATGTGAAGAAATAGTACATTAGGGAGGGAGACGAATCTATGTAGCCCACTCTGAGCCTGCCTGCAGACAGCTAACTCTGACAGGATTGCTCCAAGCCAGCACATTTCAGTCGTCTCTGCCATGACTCCTTGTCCTCACATGCAGTCTATAATCACCTGCCCTTGACAAAAAAAACTCACTTGGTCAGAAAGTCAGAAACATGTTAAAGAAATATTCTGGACACTGAAGAAAAGCTATGTCCTCTGTGCAAGAGAAGGTGTAGGTAATTATTTCAGCTATTGACAGAGGTATAGATAGTTTTAAAATATGAAACCTTTCTCAGCTGTTTGTAAAAATACTAGTTGCATTAAAGAAAGAGAAAAGGATAACATTGAGCTGTAAGGTGACTATGAAGAGGATCTGTGTTTCTGGAGACTGATGCTTCTTAAATTATGGAGGGTTAATATGTGTGTGAAAGATACAGTTAAACCCCAGGAATCACATTAATTGAAGAAAAATTGCACTGCTACCCTAAAAGCTGATCCCAAAATGTGCTGTTCTGCATTTGTAGGATGAACCGGACTAGTGACTAGTGTGTTGTTGGCAGCAATAAATATCTCTTGGGATGGTTGTTATTGAAAGCCTTGAGACAACAGAGATGAAAAAGGCAAAGGGTTATGGTCCCAGGTAAGAGTCACAGCTATTTTGAAAAGTGCACCTCATTCAGCAACACAGACAGGGATTTACCAAGAGCTCTGCAGGCATAACTAACAGCAGGAGGTGAAGCAATTCAGTGATGTGAAAGGCAGCTTCTATAGGTGAAATATGGAGGATAATAGGTCTGGGAGAAGGGGTGCTTCACTTCTTTTTTAATTTTTTTTTTTTTCAATAGCTGACAACATTAGCAGCAGCAGCTGGAAGTACCTGAGAGTGAGTGACAGTGAAGGAGCCGGGATGAGCCGCAAATGACAGTAAATAAGAAAAGTGACTTGAAAAGGCTCTGGGCCCCTAGCGGCTCTAAGAATAGTGAATTGGGACAACAAAAGCAAGAGATCTAAGAATAGTGAATTGGGACAACAAAAGCAAGAGATCTAAGAATAGTGAATTGGGACAACAAAAGCAAGAGTGCACTTTGAAAGAAAACACGAATGTGCTCTTCCTCCTGGCTGCATCTGAACCCTCTCTCAACTTATAGATCAATGCAGAAGCAAAGATGTGCTGTATCTTTCATGTGGCTGTGCTGCTCTATAATAAAACCTGAACAAACAGGTTTTGTTTACCAGCCTTCTAGTGAAGCCACATTTTTCAATCAGGAATCTTCTCATGTACAGTTCTCCAGCCTACTGAAGCAGAAGGTTAGAGCTTCCCCTGACATTGACAAAGCAGCAATTTCCATTGGAGAGTCTCTAGCAGCTCACTTCAGAAGTTAACTTTGTAGTGGAAATAAAGTTTAGTTTTTGAGTATGAGGAATAAAAATTTTTTCCATCAACCCAAGAATTCAGTGAAAACCAGGTACCACAATTCTGTGAAGTTGGCAACAACTTTTGGTGCTGTCTTAATTTACAGACTTTGCAAATAGACCTGGATTTGAGTCATAGGCTTTCTCCCCTTGGATAAACAGCTTCACATCTGTATTGTCCTGCTTGTTTAGTCGCTTTGTTTTCAAAACTGGGTTTTGTCAAGGCAAATAATATGTTAGGTGCCTTGTAAAGTACCTACAAACAACTTTCTTAGTCAAGGATGAGTTCTTGCCTTTTTTTCTGCCTCTGGGAGTCTCAGAAGAAGCTTGGGTCAAAGTACTGTAGGTCGGGGAATTTTGTTCTGACTCAATGTACGTACTTTTACAATGTTCCCTGTTTAGTGAATTACTTATTTTTGTCTTCATATCATTATGGTTTTTTACCACCTCCTTAACTGGAGGCTATTTTGAGGGGCAGCAGCTGCAAAGAAACTGGCAGCAGCATGGAGATCTAACCTGACAGCAAAACTCCTTTCTCATTGTAGCGACCACAACCTGCTCACATCTGAAAACCTTGTCTTCATTCATGAAAAAAAGAAACCCTTTAACTAAGACCTCCTATCAATGATAGCCCCCTCTCTGTGTAGACACCGACCGATGCACGAATAGTCTTTCTGATGCTTCCCTCCTATGTCTGAATATAATTTCATGGAAAATTAAATATGACGGTAGAACTTGTCAGTGACTGTGAGGTGAATGATAAGTCTTCTCTCTGTTCCCCAGTACATTCAGTGTTCATAGCGCCGAGTTTGGCAGAGCTGCTGGGTTTGCTCATTTCCTTTACTCTGAGCCAAGATTCCCAGTAGTGTCAGGACAATTTTAGAAGCAAGATGCACTCAACTGAACTTCATCTATGAAGAGATGAACAGGTGCTTATAGCTGAGTTGTCAAGTCCATATATTACCTCGATGGTTTTTTTCTGTCTGAAATAGAACCATTTTTGAATATGGACTTTCGGCCAGTCCTCAGATTTCAGGAAGCCATCTACTCCGGCACTGATTCATTCTGAGGAAAACAAAAATGCAGAGAAGATAGAAACAAGATTTGCAGTATGCAGAGTAATTTTCAGGGGTGGAGTAGTGGCAGTGCCTGTTGCTGGGGTTGGAGCAGCTGCAGGGACTGTTGTCACATTGTCAGATTTAAAGACGTTTTCCTCCTGAGGACAACTGAGCAGGTTGAACATGGCTCTGTAGGCCTGGGCAAGGCCCCAACTCTTTGCAGTGATTTGGGTCTTCTGTGAGGTGCCAAGGTGATAAGACACTTTTAAAAACTTTTGCTTCTTTTCTGGATTCTGCACATGTTCAGGGGTAAGGTGCAAACACATCCCTACTGCCCCAGGGACTTGTTCATACAATCCTACCCACCCCATCACTCTGAACTATCCAGCTTTTGGGCAGATCTCTGGGTAATATTCTTAATTATTTGTCTGACCTTGAAAAAGGCCTGAACCATATGCAACAACATGCTGGCTCCTAGCAAAAAGACCAGTTTGGTTTCAAGGGTAATCACAGGATATTCAAAATTTTTAAAATTCTTGACTAATGTAATCAGCCTGGAGGACAAGGAAGGAAGGAATAAATGAGGGGAGAAAAAAAATAGGAAGGTGTTTCCCCCATATGTTGTTGCTCTGAGAAAAAGGAGAAAAAGCCAAAGGTGTGATTTTTAGTAGTTCCCAGTAGATGACTCCCAAAGAACAGAGGTACCTGCAGTACAGGTACTGCAAACCGCTGGGTCGGTGGCCTGACAAGCAGCACTGTCCTATCATAAACCCATGCTACGAAATACACCACGGAGAACATGTACTGCAAGTGAGGTATTACAGGTATAACCCAGACAAAACACCACAAATATGAGGGCAAATAAGTCCACATTTTAACTAGCAACCATTGTTAAACCAATACAATGAATGTTTATAATCATTTTCTTTTAACACACTCTTGTCCTTACCTCAACATTTGGTTCCTCTGTTCAGGTGCCAAAAAAGGACTGTCATGGATTTAAGCCCTGCTGGAGACAAAACACCACACCAGCAGTTCACTCAACTTCCCCCCTCTCCAGTGGAATGGGGAGGAGAATTGAAGTAAAACTTGTATGTTGACACAAGAACTGTTTAATAATTGAAAATAAAGTAAAATACAGTAATATTGGTAAATAATGATAATAAAAAGGAAACAAACCATTGATGCACAGTACAATTGCTGATCACCTGCTGACCGATGCCAGACGTCCCTTCCCAAACCCAGATCAGCTGTGCTACCAGGTGACTCCCCCCAGTTTATATACTGAGAATGGCATTCTGTGGTGCAGGATATCTTTTTGGTCACTTTGGATCACCTGTCCCAGCTATGCTCCCTCCCAGTATGGTTTTTTTTTCTGCATGTCTTCACCGGCAGAGCATGAGACAAAGAAAAACAAAAGTCCTTGACTTAGAATAAAATGACTTAGCAAAAAACCGCCTCAGTGTGTTATCAACACCTCTCTCATTCTAAATCCAAAAACACAGCACTGTAACAGCTACTGAGAAGAAATTAACTCTATTCTAGCTGAAACCAGGACACTGAGATAGGCAAAAGAGTTGTTAAGCAATATCCAGAATGCTTTTTGCAATAATACCCTCTCTCAAGCCTGCTAATTCAATGGATTTTAACTTCTCTGTGCTTTGCTACATTGCATGATTTCAAATTGTATTTCAGGGAGGGAACAGAGCTGGTGGATCCCTGTGTAAAGAAGTGATAAGGAAAGGTTATGAGGAATCATGAAGTAAGGAGCTGGAGGCTAGGGAGTTCTGTGAAGAGGACATGGATATGGAGAGGGCATGAACACCCTGACATACAACCCGTGAATTTAGTCTACAGATTTTGAAATTTACAACCTGCAAGGCTGAAGATGTGTCAGTTGACATGCTCCAATTGAATTGGAAATGTCAGAGACCCCACACTGCTGTCCAGATCAGCAAAGGCATAAATCAGCAGGAACTTGGCTGGAGCATCTGAATGGCTGCCCATACTGCTGAGTAGTGGCTTGCAATAGGGGTAGGACTGTGGGGTGAAACAGCTGGCACTGGGGATCCAACGTCCACACTATCCACAGTGGAGACGTGGAGGGGGATGGAGGAGGCTATTAATGCCATTAGTGGTTGGAGCCCGCCAGATACAACCCAGAAGCCTGTCTTCTGGTTTAATCTAATCTGAAAGCAGGCCACCTTGTCTACCCTGAGACAACTCCGCAAAGCAAACAAAAATAGGATTGATAGGGTGACTGACTTTAAAAACACTCTCTGAGTGTAATACCCTCTCCATTTCTCTAACAATATATAATGATAACCTGAGTGGAAACCATTTCCAAGGGCAGGAAAAAGCTTGGTTAAGAGGTGAACTAATACTCATGGGAAACAAAGCAGTGCTTCTTTCAGAGTTCTCTATTTAGGATGTTGAGGTATTTCTCACGCAGCTGTTAACAATTTGTAAAATACCATAGATGCACAACTCCAGCAAATGCTGATCACCTGTGCCTGGGTCTCTGGTCTCTGGCACCACAGACCCCTGATCCCACCGTGGGTCCTGGGGTGATGCTGCATAGCCAGTAACATAAACCTGTTTCTATTTCCTCTGATCATTAATCACTCAGGATTTCATTGGTGCTTAATGGTGATACTTTAGGCTCTCCTATAAAGACGATAAGATTTCGTGTACTTGGAGCCCTTCTGCCTTCCTAAGGCACTTATATTTTCTTTTTCTAGGAATAGCCTTGGTGATAAAATGAGTCTCCTAGCCCTCTGCCAACAGTGAACATGATGACTGACGCTTAAATGGCGCCTTTCATGCTAGGAATGTTTAAACGTATGTGTGGAATCCTTCCCTGGCTGCTGGCTGTGCTGTCAATACCATGCCAGAGCCTTTCTACATGCACAGACCAGGAGGTCTCAGTGTGAGGATTCAACACCCTTCGTTACTGCCTTGGAAAGGATCTGTGTGTGAGGCTCTGACCTGGCTGGCAGGCATAAGTATTACCCAGGGAGTTATGGTGCTCCTGTGCCATGTTGCAGGGAACAGCAGTGGAAGCGATCTGTGCAAGTCCTCTGGTGAGGTTCCTGCAGCCATGTCATGGGCATCTCTTCTCATCCCTCCTAATGTGCCAACAGCTTCATTCTCCAGCACACCAGTGGTCTCCTGAGTGCTGCAGAGATCCAGGCAGTTGAGCATGAAAAGGTAAGTGACATGAGCTTTATGTTTATTCTGTTCCTACTGGCTTAACATAAGCAAGACTTGACTGTGTGCCTTAGAAGCATGAATTAATTTCTCAGGAATGTAGTGCCTAGCAGCACTAATGTTAGAAAGAAGACTAAGTATTTAATATTGGTAATTTATGGAACACTCTTCATGGACAGAATCGCAACACAAAACCATCTGAGAAGCAGACAGCTCAACTGCTCCTTCAGCCAGCCAGCCAAACACATCTTCAACTTCTCTACCACAAAGCGCCTGATTCAGAGAAACCTGTAAACTATAGAAAAGGAATTAGAAAAGTAAAATTGAACTTCGTTTTTTCTTTTATGAAACTTGAACTTCTGCAGGGCTGATACACAAGTTCTTACAAGATAATATTGCAAGTATCAAATAAAAATATACTTCAGTTACAAGGGAAGTCAGTGTTTCTATAGCCAGAAGCAAGCAAGTGGGAGATTGAAGAGGCTGGTGTCATTTGGTGTTGATGGGAGCCCTGGTCTTTTGAAAGCCTGTGCACATCTGCCCAGCAACATCAGTAGTTTTCTATTTAAAGTCAAGCACTGGTTCACTGAACCTGACTCAAAGATAACTGCAGCTTGTTTCATAAAACTGGAAAATTAATCGGTGTGAAATGTATTGGAAAACAGAACGGTTATTCATATGCCTCAGCAGTTTCCTTATTAGGTAAAACAAGCTTTTGATTGTTCTCCCAGGGCATACAATACCTCAATATGCTGCAAAATAGGCTGTTAGAAAATGAGCCAGCATGACTTGCATACCTCAGTGATCACTTTTGTGACAAATGCAAATGAATATTTTGAATCCAAGGTCAAAGTCTAATCATTGAAATGGCAAAAAGCTCAGTCACTAACTTCTTTAGATGTACTCTTCACCCTACATCAACAGCCTGCCCTGGGCTGACTGGGACCCAGTGGGGTTTGCAGAGGGCAGGGACCGCTGGTTGTCCCTATGATGATTTCCCTAGACAGCTACAATGCAAATTCTTCACAGCACATGCAAAAGAAACCAGCATGGGATCAAAATCCTCCTATGGAAAAGGAAAGCACCACACATTAAAATAGCAGGATTAGAAGCTCGTAAAACAAAAGGGTGGCTTAGGGTTCCAGATGTATCATGCTACAAATGGTCTTTTACAGTTGGCTCTACTCCTCGGAACCACTGAATCATTTCCTACTTGGGCACATTTGGAAATGTCAGCTTTTTCCTATCCAATTCTATCTGGTTGCATCAACTGAAAATTCAGAGAGGCTCAGTGAGTAAGTGTGGTAAAGACAGTTGTGTAGAAGAATATAAAGGAATTCATTATCCCAGCAGAATTAAGCTCATTTTAATAGCACCGCCCCCTACCCTAAACAATGCTAGAAGAAAAATTAAAAGGCAGGTCCTTTAGGAGGAAGAAAATGTTCCTTTTTCAGTCTACACTACTTTTCAGCAAGTAATCATAATATCATCCATAATTGTAGGATGCAGGAGATCTGGATGCTCTCTGCCTCCATGCCCGAGGAAGGGGGTGATTAGAAATTATGTTGACTTAGCCATACGTCCAGAAGGATTAATTTTGATTCTGTAGCCTTGGTATCAGCTGCTACCCCAAAGGAGATGAGTGTGATGGTGATGTTTCTAGGCTACTGATTACTTGTTATCCCTGACCTGAAAAATGACAAGACCCCTGATTTTACTTGTTTCCAGCCTGACTACGGACTACTGCTAGGAGAGAGAATTATAAGAGATGGTGAGACTGCTTTAAGTACATCTTTACATCTGGTCTAGACACAGATTTCCTAGCCCAAGATATTATTTCATGGTGTGAATTCATTCAAGTAATATCAGGGAGGAGGTTAAGTCAACACCATGTAGTGCATACCATAGAAAAATCTCTGTGCAAGCTGGCAGAGCCTCTGTAGCCAGCAGCACCTGATCTTCTGAGCCTCAGCACTTAACTTACGTGTCCCTGTTATGTGGGCAACATACAAAATGTGATATGCTTGATGATTTTGGAGTGCAGACAAGTAATTTTTAAAACCACCTTCTGTGGTTTGTGCCCTCCCTGGGGCAGCACTGCATGCCTGCTCACACCAGCCAAATCCTCTGGGGTGCTCCCGGGCCACCCCCAGCAGCTGGTGGATTGACTTTTTGTGTGGGCAAGCAGCTGGCCTGCCACCTCCTGCCTCGTCCCCTTCCCCACAGGCAGCACCCAGAGCAGCTGCGTGCTGGCTGATGCTGCTGTGCCATAGGCCGGATAGAAGCTTCTCTCTGACCACTGCCCAAGTGACTGGGATTTTGAGTGTCTGGTTAATGGCACTAGCACAGACTGATGGAAAAACAGCTTGATACAAACGAGTTGTAATAATCTCCAAGTGAATGATTTCTAGTGTTTTGTTAATATTTTTAAATAAGTCCAACACCACGTTTCTAGAAGATGTCTACATTGTGAGCGGACTTTTTCACCATACAAAGGGTTTCATTCCCCTGATGTCTGTCTGCAGGGGAGCGGAAAGAACTTGGCCACGAACACATAATTTCTGACATGACATTTATACCCTAACCATATTGTGTTTGCAGACATTCATTTGTAAAGATTTGCTTTTTCTCTTCCTGAAAAAAATTGCATTTTTATTGGTTAAACAATCAGTGAAGGTGCCCATGCTGCCACTATCCCCTTTAAATCATCAAAAATAAAAAATAACCTGAAATTCTCCAAAGCACAGCTCATTTCTGGTTGTTGTGTATTATTCATATGCATTGTCAATAGTTCATTAGTTCTGGTCTGTTTTCCCATGTCAAAAATCTTGTTTTTTGTGCCTACAGTCATGCAGTAGAAAAAATAGTGTGATCGATGACCTCAATACAATGAAAATAACCCATTTAAAATTATCTATTTACATAGCCTAGAAGTTCACATCCCATTTCTGAAAAAAAGCTCAACCCAACACCATCTCAGGGAAATGAAATTTATTTTCAAATAGAAATTAATTCTTTGTTACTGTTTTGAGTGAAGTATTTGAACAAATTCTTGCAAACAACACTGGCAGAAATTGGGATGAGTTTGTAAACAGCCTGCAAAAAACGAAAAATTGCACTTTTCTGATAACATATCCCCCTTCATAAAAATTGCAGCTAGTCCTACCTCACCAGGAGCTGTTTGTGAGCATTTCTCAAAGTGATGAATGGTATCTCAGCATTTTCTTCTCTCTTTCTGATGATCTGTTATAATGACAGCAGCTTTTATCATATCTCTATTTGTGAGGGCCCCTCGCTTTCTTCCTTCTTTTACTACAAAAGCTCTCAAAGGAAGCCTTTGTGTGTCAGGAGAAGCCAAATTAACAAAATATGCAGCATCTATAAATAGTTGCTTCAAATTAGGCTTCTACAAAACCTTGAAGCAATATTTCTTCTGGGTTTTTTTCCTTCTGCTGGTAAAAGATACAATCTCGTATCACATTTTTTCCTTTAGGAAACATTAATGTTGTTGTTCAGATTTTGTATATTTTTCAATGCTTTTATCCAGCCACAGGTAAAAGATGGACAGTTCATCGTTACTGTATTCTGAATTTGTGCAAAAAAGACCTTGTTAGAAATATGGCAACTGGTACCGGCAAATTAATTATCAGGAACAAGGCCAAATTATCTGTCTTAAAGACAGATCCTGGAAAACATGGATTTTTCATAAGCTGTGCTCCTAAATTTTTTCAAACCTTTTGAGAATTGCTTCCAGATGTAAAAAAATGGAAAAGATCTCATAAGCTGAGAAGGATTAAGACAAGGCTAATTAAATCAATGTTTGGTATGACAATCATGAGAAAATGTTAGCCACTATTTGCACATCATAAGGATCAAGTCATGAAATTATCAGATATCCAATGCAAATGAAATAACAGAATTTTTTCTCTTTTTTTCACATAATTCCCAACCAAAGTGTGAAATTCAATTCCATGTAACAAGGAAGTTCAAGAGGAATTTAGACAAATTCCTGGAAGAAAAAACCCTTAGGCTTTTTTTAACAAGACAGTTCAGAGATAACCAGTAACTTGGAGATTTCACAGAGTTGAGGGTTTACACTAAGGGAAAGCCTACTGGTTGCATCCCTCTCCGTTCGCTTTTTTCCTCTCGGACATGGTTGGAGAGAGGAATTGAGGCTGCCCTAAACACACACGGTGGTTGTTATGATCTTAAACGTCTCGGGTGTTGCCCAGGCTGCACTCTCGAGGCAAAGACCCGGTGCCAGCCGGTCCGTGTCAGGGCAGGGGGTGTGTGCATCAGCCTCGGGGCCCCTTCCCCGCAGGTCTCCTCTCACCTTCAGGACAGTCTGGCAGAGACAGCGAGTCCCAGAACACGAGCACGGCTGTGACATCTGCAGAAAACCGTGGATGCTGCCGGTTGATCGAGGGTAGCTGCCATGGAGCTGTTAGCGCTGTGAATGTCAGTGACCGCCGGGAAGGAGGCAGCAGTTCCAGCTGTGCCAGGCAGGAGCAGCCTGGCCCGTGTGCCGCTCGCGATGCTGCGCTGCGATGGAGGACGGAGGAGGCTCCCGACTGCGCTCCAACAGAGGCTGCCACTCTTCTGCCTGATTGTCATTTGTTTGGGCCTTTCTTCTAAGGACCAAGGTGTGCAAAATGGTTTAAAAAATTAACCCTTGTGAACTATACAGTCTCTTTTCCACATTAGTTGCTTACTAATGGCCGATATTATCAAACACAGCTCTACAAAACCTGCATAGGAACACACCAGTTCTTCCAAAATACTTAATTTTTTTTTCCCCTCAGCAATTTAAGGACAAATAATTTAGTTTTTAAAGGAAAAGCTTGGCTTTTCAGGATCTCATGACTCCGGTGACTAAGCAGTGAGGGAAACACTAAATGACACAAGATGCCTAATTAAATCACAGGCATACTTCAGTTTCTTGAGATTTTTTCCTGAGAATATTTTCCTGATCTCCAAAGTGGCTAACATTTTAATCCTGGCCAGGGAAAGGCAACCACCTCTAATCCAGTCTAATCTAATCTGATCTAATTTAGGGTTTACAATGAAGCTAACTCATGACCAAACTGTTGGCTTTTTAATTCCATGGCAGTATCATACATTGCTATATCCTGGACAAATTACTGATCCCAGCTCATGTATAAATATAAAGGTTATTTACATAAAGCTTAGACTATAGTATCAAACAGCTACTCAAAGAATGTTTGTTTTGTTCAAATTAAGAATAGCAGGTGCATGGAAGAAATCCTATGAAAACTATTATTTCAGACTAACAAGGCTCCTCAGTAAATATTTTTTGAGAAAAGGCAATAGCTGAATAAATATAAATAAAACAAGCTTTTTGTGTAGCCACGCTCACTACGCTTCTGAGGCAGCACAGTCTACATTAATTACTACTTCCCCTTTCTCATAATAGTCACTTCTTCAGGAAGAACTTACAAAATTAAAATAGCTTTTTATTGAATAGCTAGATGTTTTGCATAATGGAAATTCTTTCAACACTTCCACTTCTGTAACTCAATATGAGGACTCAAATGCAACAGACAAAACTTCTTAAAACATGTTCACAGGAGATGTTTAGGAGCAGATTTCTTGCCCTGTTTTAATTTGACTGTCATTTTCCAGGAACTGCAGAATGAGTCGGGTTTTTGGGGTTTTTTTTGTTTGTTTTGATTTTTTTTCAGATTAAGAGGTTTTTTAATAGTCTTGCCAATCCATTTTTTTTCTAAGGAGTTTAGCTCCTCTTTGTTCACTAAGATATTCCAGCTGTACTGCTGCCCAGGAAGGCCTTGTGCATGGCTGGGCTGTGTCTGAACTCACCACGTTTTGTGGCTCTCAGCGTTCTTTGTGCCCAGGCCCATTAACCTGTTCAGGGGCTGTATCTGTGTAATCACCTTGCGCATTTATGGCTCAGTATATCAAAACGTGTGGCAGCTCCTTTTCTTTGAGGAGCCTGCTCAACCCTGTGGAATATGAGTTGTAGAGACATGCAGGTGTGCCACTGAGGGACATGGTTTAATGATGGACTTGGCAGTGCTGGGTTAAGATTTGGACTCTATGATCTTAGAGGTCTTCCAGCTTAAATGATCCTATGGTTCACTAGGCTTTCATTAAGTATTTTTTTTCTCATGAATGTAAACAAAAAATCAACCCAATATTCTTTCCAAGTCTCTTACAACTTTGAAGAGAATGGGCTTTTGATAGTTGAATTCCCGAAGCAAGTGCACATTTTGTGACTTTCTTAATATGAACAGCGTGAGCCACAGCCCTGGTAGTGCTCTGCACACCAGTGCCATCCAGAATCCAGACAGAGTACCAGAGCCCTTCACAGATGATGGATGAATTATTTTGGTGGATGCAGGATTTCTCTGCGTAGTTCCTACCAACTAATTCTGCTCTCTGGGGAATTTAACAGCAAAACCACCTTTGATTTCTGTGGTAAGTGCTTGAAAAATTCCACCTGCGATAAGTTGAGTGTGGCAGACATCTACATGAAAAGGACAAAGGCAAATTTTGGCGCTAAATTCAGGACAAATTGAAGTAGATGGTGTGAATCCAGCAGGGTGTCCATGGATAGGATAACTCATGTCAATAAGGCCATGAGAACATGCACTGTACCAAGTCTCTAAATTATTTTTCCAACATAATTAAACATGCAAGTGTAATAAAACCCTATACCTATCAAGCTTAGTCCATGTCAAAATGTTACTTGAATCAACCTCATGTCTCCAGTAGAAGTTGTGTGCCAGGCTATGTAAGAAATTCTCATTAAAAAGCTTGCTGTCATCTCATAAAATAATATGTCTGAATAAATGAAAAAAAATCCATGTTTTCAGATGAGGACAGGAATGCTTTTAATTCCCCTAAATATTTCTCAAGAGAAGAGGGCTTTAGCTCACCTGTAGCTGAAACAGTCTCCCTGGGCTTTTTTTAAGCACATGATAATAAATCTCAGCTTAAATATGTTCACTTTTGGACGAGATAAATTTCTCTCCAGAAGTGAGTATCTTTCGTTTAAGTATAAATGGAACCAGGGTGAATAGTTCAGATGTGGATGTATATATTCCATATGACTGTAACTGATAATATGAAACCCAGCCGTGATGCGCCATCTGTGTCCTATAAAAGTAAACTTTTGTGTCTTTGTTTTTTAAAGATCTTTTACATAAATAGATCCAACGAGGTTGATACTTCCCATGGAAAATGTATAATTTCAGCTTCCTTTCAAAACCAGAAGCCCTTACAAGGTTTTGTATCTATAACTGGCAAAACCAGCTTGTTTGCACATAATTTATTCATTTTGCATCCTTTCTAGGTAAACACAGTATCTATAGGCTATTTAAAAACAACTTGTGAATGGGGAGGTAAGTTTATATTTCATAACTTACTTAATTTCCTAAAAATGTTCCCTTTACTGAAATAAAGAAAAGTAAATACCTATGGACTCAGGAATCTAACCTAAACTTCAGGAATCTAACCCAAACTTCCAAATTTTATACAATCTTACGCTATGATTACAGAATAGATCAGTACAGTCAAAGGTCAAAGGGGGAGCTCTGTCACTTTTTCTGTTATGTTACCTGAGCCTGGGAGTGCAGATGCTACAGTCTACAGAAAATAATGTCTGTTTGCTATAACCAGGAAAAAAAAACCCAAGAGAGATCTGATCTTCTTGTGCCTACTGCAGAGCTCCTTCAGTGTTTCTCCACCCAGAGCCTGGGGAAAACACTGCTTCCTTCCCTGCTGTCCCCTCCAACAGCTGCTGCAATTTGTGATTAGGATGATGCTTTGTGTAGGGTAAATGAGTGCAGCTCAAAGCACTGCCACTCATGTCACATCCAGCTTAGGACCTCAGCCAACTGGTACCCAGGGCATGGGTTCCTACTGCACCTCTACCAGTGCTATTCTTCATGTTCAGCTCACATCTCCCTGGCCCGCATCTCTTTCCCTTTTCCAGTTTCCTGCAGAACATCTGGCAACACCTTCTCATCATGCATTGGGAGTGCACTCACATAGTAATGCGTTCTTGCTTTTGTTTAGCCTGAAATATTTTTGTGTTTGTTAAAAATGGCCTGCACTCTGTTTATGACTCTAGATAAAATACATGCTCAATAAATGTAAAATGTCAGTAAATGGTAAAACAGTATTTATAACTGGGCCAGTCATTAAAGACCAAACATTGAGTTATAGTGCTGTGTTGCAGCTTTACGAATTATATGGTGTCTGAACAGAGAAATCAATGTGTCATAATTTTGAATTACTTGGCACCTTTTAATTTTCAGAGATCATCTTGCTTCAGATCTTAACATGCATCACTGGGCCAGACAGGAAACGGGCCCCATGACAGCACTGGTTCCTATCTTACAGGGCTCAGTAGGTTATGTGCAAATATCCTGTGCAGCAGATCTTTCAGATACTTGCCACTACACGTCATGCTCAGCTAGATGCTAACGTGCCTCAGAAATGAAAACATGCAATTCAGTGCTGAAAATTTGGTTCACTGTGGTTGAGAAAGGGAGCTAGTTCCAACTCCTCCAGTGTGGACTGAATTTGTGGTCTCAATCTCATCCGTGGTGACAAGATTGTTGGTTGTTGGGTTTTTTCCCCCAAAAGTTATTCTGCCATATACATTACTGAAGACTGAGTCACACAAGAGGGGAAAAGGTGGTGCAAAGGCTGAAGCACTGCCTCTCCTCGAAGAAGATCCAAGTAGTGTGGTTTGGGGCAGTTCAGGGAAGTGCTGCTGCATCTGCTTCCTGCTCTCTGTGGAACACTCTGGTCAGCTGGCAGCAGAGGGCTTATTCAGTTTTTCATGACGATCCCCAACAGTTATCAAAAAAATTTCACATATTGCTTACTTGTTAAATTCTCAGTTTGCTCTTAAGGACAGCCAAGCTGAGCCTAAGCGCATCTGGGGAGCCTGAATAAATTTTCTCCAGCTGCAGGTTCCAAGTGATGATTCCTTGCTTTAGAATTGCCTTTTACACACACTCAGCTATTCGGTCAAATGCATACTCATGCAATATGCAAACACGACATTAAAGGCGAAGGATTTTAAATGCTGGTATTTAAAACGCACATCTCCCCAGCACATGATAATGGTACTTTAAGCATCAGCATTCCTCTCAGCTGAAAATGCCTTCATCCTCCCTCCCCTCTGCCCTTGGTGCTCGGGCTCCACACACTTCACTTGCCATCCTGTCCCCCACACTGAGCCCCTGCTCTCCCCATGCACCTCTTCACCATCCTGGAGCCTCCATCCTCCTCTCTGCTCCTGCTCTCCCTTTTGGGTCCTCTTCCCAAACACTGATACATTTTTAGATTTCTTCAGATCTACTGGTCATGCCAAGGCTGTTCAATATAGAAGACTCAGAAATGGTGTATGCAAACCATATATTTATAAACTTATTCTATTTAGATGGACTTGTTAACTGTAGGCGATGTCCAAATAAGTAGTATGGGCGTTAAAGCTCTTAAGGTTAAAAATGAGGTTGGTCAATTTGTAAGAACAAAATGACCATGTGCTGCAGAAAGTCTCACCTGGGAGCTAGGTACTGAATGCCTGTTCTGAAAATAAGGCTAAACATAAGAGTCATTATTGATCCCTTCTGTTCAGATGACACTCACTCTTCCTAAGCTACATTTGGTTTTCCCCTCTGCTAGACCTTAATTCTTTCCTGCCAGGCCATCAAAGGCATTGGATATAATAAACTAAAATGTGCTTTCTCTGGGAGTACAGTAATTGAGAGGGAGACAACTAGATAAGTGGCTATCTGAGGACCGTAGGAGAGATTCTGGCTTACCCAGCACATACATTTTGCGGGAATGGCAGTATATTTGCAGAGCCTAATGAAAGTGAGCCAAGGCTGCAATACGATCAGCAAGGCCTGTCACCAGGGTATGGGATATCAGCATATTTACTGAAGTCCCACACCTAGCACTACACGTTTAGAGGAAAGAGACAGACAGAGAGGGAGAGAGCTGAACCCAATTGATGATGTACTGCTGTGAGAAGGAAAATGTCCTAACTCCCTCCCTTGGCCTCTGCCTGCCACCTTGCAAACCCCTGGCCACAGCACAGGCCTTCCAAGGTTTCTCACTTTCTCCCCATGCCAGGGAGGGGCTGTGCTGCTTTGCAGCTGCCAGGGACAGCCCAGCCTAGCTGCCCCACTGCCAGTCTTCTCCCCACCAGGACAGCAATGGTCATGCACTGTCTGAGACAGCTCTCTCATATGCTGGCATGAATCCCATCACGTTTTGGCCCATTTTGGACTCTGGTCTACAACCAACATGATTCAGACTGAAGATTACTTCAGAATGGAGAAAAAAAGACATTTGAGACAACTCCAGTTTACAACAAGCATTCCCAAATGCCTGTATATCTTGCTAGCTCTTAAAGCACCCTGGATTTATTTCTGTTTGGAGGTAAAGGCTTTCAGTTCCATTTTATAAATGGCTCAAGATGTTACTAGACAAACAGAAATAAAGAATTGTGTACATTGTGTACATTTCCCCCCCCCTCGCTCTCATTGATGTTTCTGAAACAGGAAACCATCCTAATGCTAAGAGGTATATTTTTTTGTATGGCTTATTTTCCTGTACTATTTTTCTTCCCAGGATGTGCTGAAGGTTCAGTGACTGTCTTGCTTCTCCTCATCACTGCATGGATACGCCCCCTGCCCTGTGTAAACATGGATGTTTCACTTCAGAGACACATTGAGCTTTCAGAGGACTCTGGCAGGTGCCTCACCAGAAGCTCAAGACTGGCCCCAGGTTAACATGTGCTTAAAGCTGCATCTGAGCTAAGGGATCTTGTTGAACCCTGATTCTCAAGCACCCTCACTATTACTTTCCTACACAGCCCCATGATTTATGGGGCATGGCTTCTCCTCCAGGTGATCTCCTTTTCACAGCAAGGTATCCCAGTCACAAGCCCCATCTGGCTGATCCCACTGTTGACCCCCACATCCCTCACCTGCACCCCTTTGGCACCCCCTTTTATCACAGCTTTATCAGCATTAATTTCATTGCTGCAAATAGGCTAAGGAGTACCTGATGATAGAAGAAGGAAAATCTGGGATTTGCAGCTGCTGTGTTTCTATGGAGCATTCAACAGTTTTTACTGCAGTAGAGACTGAGAATCACTATTATGTAAAAATATGTTTAGGCTGCAATCTGGGCAGTTATATTTTTAACTCTATTTAATGAGGTTAACGGCTTTTTCCCAGTTTAAAGACAGAGGTCCTGTCTTTCTTCCTCCAAACCCCTCAAATCCATGAGTTAGTGGTGCTCTGTACCACTTCTGTGGTGTTCTTCCAAACCAATGAAGTAGTCTATCTCCATATATTAGCACAGGGTTCTTTCTTATTTTTCCATTTACTGTACTCTGTGAATTTCAACAAAGGAAATGTAGGAATTAAAAAAAAAAAAAAAAGCTCAAGCTTTTTTCAGTGCACTGTGATCCCTAAAAGATGTTTGGAGCTGAACAATCAGGCCACCCACCTAGATGAAATTCAGTGAATAATCTTCCCATCCCAAGATTAGGCCTTCATACACCCATCCCTTTTTTTTCAGTTCTTCCAAGTGATCTCTGCTATTTGTTCACATCATGCATTTATTTTCCTGAATTGTTGCTCTGATTTTTCATAAACAGAAATGGTTCTGACTGACCATCACAGCCCATCACATGTATCATAAAAGGTGACTCTGGACTACACTATGGCCTCTCATTTCTATCACTGTGTATTTTATATGCACACTTCAACAAACATGTGACCCAAAAAAGGATTTTTCTACAGATGGGCAGCTGGACACACTGTGCCACACTCAGTGACGGAAAGAAATGTTTAGTTTGACTTAATTACCTCAACCATTGTCCACAGTGCCCAATGAGAACCCTTTCATCATGTGACATCCCTCCGGGCATATTCTCCCTTCAGCCATGCAGGCATTTTAAAAGCCTCTGGGAGCCGTACAGTCAGTCTGCATGCTGACCTATGAAGAGTAAATGTTACTCCAACAGTTTTTGTCAGTGCTAATTTACTTGCTTTGTTTGTTTGCTTGAGGTTTTAATAATTGTATTAAAAGTCTTTGCTCCTGATGTATTTGACATTGTGCCACTGGTCCATTAGGATTTGGTTGAGTGTTGTGCATTATTTTTAATTTGCATTCACAGTATGCTCTGTAATAACTCCCACTGAATTCTAGCAATGGATGCTGTGAATTTGTATTAACAGCAGCGCTGTTTTGTGCAACTGTAGTAAAATTCTTTGCAAAAGAACACTTAGTGCATCATCTCCTTTAGCGAAGGAGATCAGAGTTTCCAAATAACAACAGAGACTAGAAAATTGTTCCTGAGCTAATTGTGATGGAAGGATTCATCTCGGATGGAAATCATTGGCATAAGCTGCCGTTGGTGCCAGAAGTTTACATGGTTTCAAAAAGCAATTAGATGCAATTACGGAAGAAAAATCCATGAAAGGCAACTAAACACACAGCTAGCTCTAGTCCAGAAATTCCCCGAGCCATTGATTGCTGGAAGCTGAGAAAGGGTCCTAGGGATGGATCACTGCACAGTTCTTCCCTGGGATTGTGCTACTGGGCACTGCCTGAAGAACACACTGTTCTAGTCTGACCCAGTATGGCCTTTCTCATAGTGTCATGTTAAGATGTCATGCTGAGAGCCTTTAGGAAGAAAAGAGAATGTGGAAAAAAAATATCCCCCTTCAGATTAACAACTTGCAAGTTTTTTGGTTTCTGCATTTAAATCCTCCTGTGTATCTAACTGTAATTCAGATCCTCTTGGCCCATCAGGTTCCTTTAGCAACGCATATACACCGGACTGCGCTACAGTCGTGGGCACCTGCCTGTGGTGCCCTTAATTGGATGAAGGCTTGCACAGTGGCTGGCAGTAGAGCACTCATTTTCAGTCGTTACTGGCCTCGAGTTTGCTTATGCTACAAGATGCATTTTTGGCAATAAGTTTATCTGCCATTGGGCTGGATCTTCATTGCTAAAGAGGAGAAGCTGGTTTCTCAGTTAAACTAAATAAAGGAATCTGGTGAAGTGCACACAATATATTACTCAGATGAAAATAAAATCAGAGCTTACAACAGTGAAAAACCATTAATTTTATGCACAAGAAGCAAGTCCTGCTGTTGGTTAGAACATGGAGCAGGTCACGGGTTCAATCCCCACACAAGCCATTCACTTAAGAGTTGGACTCAATGATCCTTGTCTGTCCCTTCCAGCTCAGAATATTCTGTGATTCTGTAAGTGTGACATATTATGAGACACTCAGAGTCTTGAAGACCTCTCCATGTGCCCTGATTTTTTTTCACCTTGATCTTCTCCAGAGAGTGAGTGGTGCCTGACTGGATGAGTCATCACTGGCACACTTGATGAACATCTCAAAGCGATGGTACATATAACCGCTTTTAAACCCCTAATAATTTGCCTAGGTTTATGTAGATCGCAACAGACTGTTTGCCGGCTGAATATAGTTATTAAATTATTATTTTAAGAAAGCCTAATTTTTAAGTTACAGGACACAAAATTCTGTCCTGAAAAGACAGAGAAAATACATTAATGCAAGACAAAAAGCATAGCAGCAACAGCCACATAAGGTGATTATTGGGTTTGGACTTAACTTTTTTTTATTTTAATGGGGTACAGGAATACATTGCTTTTTTCAATTTTTCTTTAGTGAAATGATTGGGGCAACTTGATGTCTTGCAGTCTGGCAGACAGCACCTTAGATCTTGCGGTTTATCATTATGCAAAACCATGTTGCCCAAAACTGTGGGTGGAAATAAATGAAGAAGTTGTGAAATGCAATGAACCAATGACTTTCTCTCAGTTTGAAACACATATGTTTCAGTTTCATGAATTTGCTGGAAGTTTTTTTGCTAAAAGCACTCACATTGTGAGTGCACTAAAAATACCGAAATAGTTGTCTCGCACCAACACCTCACTCTGGGGCCTCTCACGCTTTCCCAGAACATGGGACTTCAGTTTCACTGAACATCTTTTGTACCTTTCTCTTCTTCTTAATTGTAACAGTCATTTCTCCTCCTATTCGCAATAACTAATATCCCTGTGACAGCCATTGCTTAGATGAGAAGGCAGCACAAGGAAAGCATTTAATGAACATTAATTGCTTCTTAATATGATTTAGCTGCTGGAAATAAGAAGGCTAAGCTGGCTTCATGTGACCAGCAGCCCTACAGGCACCTCCACCAGACTCCTTTTGAGATGCAATCCTGCTGACCTGGGGGACAGCAGCCTTTCATGGATGATAACCAAGGCTGCATTTTGCTTTTCCAAATTAGCAGCTAAGTAGGGCTGTAGGAGCTCAGTAACAAAGTCATGATGACACCACCTGGCTGATTAGTGATCTCTTCCTTCTGTGCAAGCCAGCAATTATCAATTCCTGCTGACTTCAGAAGCTAATGGGAATCAGAGGATGGGGGATGCTGCCAAGATGCAGCAGCTTCCAGCTGTGAGGAGGAGGACAAGATGGAACACAGACTCTACCTACACTGTTAAGCCTCTGTCTTTTCCTGTGTGGCATCTTTGGCACCTGTGCCTTTATCATTTTGACCCTCAACGTTACCTGATACCATCACTTCTGACATGGCAACACCATGTAAGAGAAACTTGGTGTTTTGAATCCAGCATTCCTAAATTTGAATTCTGATTCACCATTGATTCTCATCTCACCCTTTAGTAGGGTCACTTAACCTTTCTACTAAGCTGCTGTGCCAGGAAATTAAGGCTGGTAACATTTAAAGATACTGTGACAATCAATCAATATGTGTTTGTAAACTTGTTAGTAAACAACAAGCACCAAGTGCCAAGTCTAATTTAAACACATATAGTTTATAATCTTCCCATTTTCTTTGCAAGAACTTTAATATGACACAAAGATTAACCTTCTGATCTCAGAAAAAAAAATCTTTATTGGTATTATAGACTAGTGTTGGCAGCAGACCTCTAACTTGAAATATGATGTCCTCACTGGTATCACTAAATTTCCCATTGATTAGCCAACAATGATACTTCAGGACTCATGGGAAAACTGTATTGCAGAGGGAAATAAGAGTGAGGGAAAAAACCCAAATCTTTTTCTGGACTGCAATTCTTAGTCTTCTTTCATTCAGAGCTGGAATTGAATACCACTAGGCTTTCTAAGATGAAAGACTTCCTGTTTTACATAGGGTATTACATAGATATTATGAAATAGTTGATGATATACACTAACATAAGCAGGAGCCTTCATGTTTTACAGAGGTAATGGGGGATTGATATTTCTAGTGTCTGCTGATCAATAAACATACACGTAACTTGAAAAGCTTCATTGTATGTTCATATACAGTGTCAACTGGTTTTATAGGATAGGCCCAAAGCAAGCTTCTGGAAAATGGTGATGAATCATCTCCATGTTCCAGACATTTATGATTCACAACAATCTCAAACCGGCAAACTTCTTCAGGACTTTAGAAGTCTTAACACTGGCTTTGTTTTGCTATTAGAACTAAGTACCTCAAAGCCAAGAAGACGACTGAGCTGTGGTCCCAGGGGGATTGTGCAATGAGCCAGTCAGACACCTGCAACCCCTTGGGACACCAGCCAACTGCTACCAGCTCCCTCCCACCAGCACCCACAGCCTTGCTCACCAGCGAGCTAATGAATGCCCCAAAAACATAATTACATGTTTCCCTGCATACCCCATCGCAATCACAGCCAGTGCTGCGTTGTTCCTCTGGTGCACTATGGCCATGCTGCTTCTTATTGTCATATCAAACCACTCACAATATCATTTTTGTGTTACTTCATTAATATAGTTGCACCAGAGCTCTTACTTTGAGGCTTTCCAGCCATTGTTTGAGAACAGATGAGCAGCAGCTCCAAGGCTTAAGGAAATGCTCACAGATGCAGCAAACAGGAAGGATAGGGAAGAATCTGCAAAAACAAGGTGTCAGCTCACAATTGAAAGGCTCTATTTCCTCTATCTCTATTACCCACTCTTTTAATAAAGGGGGCCTAGTTATAGGCACCTTGTCGCCCTACGAGGTTTCTCATAACAATGGCTGGCTTGGGAAAGCAACATTGAGTACACTGTTAGGTAGAAAGATACAAGCTTACTACAGAAACATTTCTTGACCAAAACCACTGCAAATCATAGACTCATAGACTATTTTGGGTTGGAAGGGACGCTATAGATGATCTATTTCCAACCGCCCCTTCCCATAAGCTGAGACACTGTCCACTAGGCCAGATTGATCCAAGCTCGCCTTGAACACTTCCAGGGATGGGGCACCCATGGTTTCTCTGGGCAACCTGTTCCAGGACCTCATCACACTCACAGCAAAGAATACCCTCCTAATATTCCATCTAAACCTGCCTTCTTTCAGTTTAAAGCCATTCTGCTTGTCCTATCACTACATGCCCTTGTTAAAAAGTCCCTCTCCAGCTTTCTTGTAGGCCCCCTTCAGATACTGAAGGCTGCAATGAGGTCCCCCAGAGCCTTCTCTTCTCCAGGCTGAACCACCCCAGCTGCCTCAGCCTGTCTCCACAGCAGAGGTGTTCCATCCCTCAGATCATGGTCATGGCCCTCCTCTGAGCCTGTCCACACCCTTATTATGTTGGGGGGCCCCAGAGCTGCACACAGTATTCTAGGTAGGGTCATTTTTACCTATAAAACACATGTTTTTATAACATACCCTTTATAAGACAAAACACAGGAGACGCTGACTTGTTTTTTAATTCAGATAAAGAGCTATTGAAGTAGTAGTGGCTTCACTACACCAGCCACGGGGCAGGGCTGCCTGCCCTCGCCAGGCAAGCTCCGCACGCTGCTCCCGCCGCCGTCCCACACGGCGCCCCCCTCCCCTATTAAAGTTTGGGCAGTTTCGACTCCCTCCCTCCGCCGCCCTCGACGCCGGGAAGCGCCTCGGGAAGCGCCCCGAGCGGCCGCCAGCACAGGCCGCCCCGNCCCGGCGCGGTGCCCCCGGCTCGGTCTGGGCTCGGCGCGGGTGCTGGCGGCTGTGAGCGGGTCGTGGGCAGGAGAGCGGCGCCGCTCGCGCCGGGTGATGTTCGATCACTGGTCCTGACAACTTTGTTTTCCCATCTCGCTTGCCAGGGGCTGGAAGGAGGAGGGAGGAGTAGCGGCTGTCACGCCGAAAGTGGTGCGAGCCCTCAGGTCTCCCCTGACTCCCCTTCCTCAGACCGAGAACAGGTATGGGCTGGCCGCCCGCAGGTGGGTCCGTGAGGTCGGGTCTACAAAAGCAGAAATTCGCCTTCGCTCCGGTTCATTCTTCCTTTTGTTTCGGCAGCTTGATCAGAGAGAGCGTTAGAGATTATTAAAGCAAATGACTCTTTGCTTTAGCTGTAATGAATTACTTGCTCACGGGCGCTCTTATTGAGGGCTGTCATTCTGCCGTTGGTTTTGAGCCCAATAATATGTTGCGTAGAGCAGTTTTGTTAGGGTACGATGCAAAAAGTGCCTGCTGAATGGCATGTTCCAGGTATCTTTTATTCTTCTTTCCAGGAAGGTGGAGCTGGAGCTGGGTAATACTGTTTCTGGTTTTGTAATGTGAATTTAGTTAAAAATACAGATTTATCGTTTACACTCCATAGGATAAAGGCAAGACATATGAAGCCTGTTTCATTTTGGGGTGGCATCGTACTTTGTGGGAGCCCATTCACTTGATCCTGTGTCTTCACCTTTTACATCAGTGTAGATCTTTGCTTTACAGCCTGTTATTTTATACTATGAAGTTTAATATGAAGATACTTCGTAAAATCATCTCTGAAACATGTTGTGTCTTACATGCAGACTTCCATACTAATGACTATTGTTTTCATACTCTTGAGTCCCCACGCACTGTAGGAAAACTAATTGTGCAGAAGACAGTGGTGTAATCCACACATGACATAAATACTATGTAAGAAGTAGTTTCGAAATATTTTTTGCTTTTCTCTTTTACTTTATATGGCCTTATTAACATTGCAGTTCCCATGACTATTATATGTTAATATATATTATGGTCAAAACTACATTATAAAAATTAGAAAGAGCTTAAGAATTGGGTCTTTCACAGAAACTGTGATGTCCTGGTTGTGTTGAAGACAATGGTGACAGTGCAGTTAACCTTACTGAGGCCACCATCTCACCCAATCTAGTTGAATTTGACAGCCTGTGCTTTCCCTAAGTGAATGCAAGTGATGTTAGTTGTAGTAACCATTGCAGCGTACTGTAACAGTGCATTTCTTATGTGTTTCTGATGAGAGGCCCTTGTGCTCCCTCACTCAAAATTTAGAATTTTCATAAGCTGTAAGTTTATAGTATCTTTCAAAATTAGAGTGAAAGAAAAGGAACAGAATTCTGCAAATGTTCCTGTCTGGTGTTATGAGCTTCTAGCCTGCTTCTCTTTCCTATTCTCATTTTTCCCCTTTCTGCCTTGTTTACCTTCTTTCCCCCTCTTAGTACTGGTTTTGCAGTACGTACTCAGTTCTGCTTTGCTTTTTTTTTGTAGCCGTTACTCTGTTCTTTTCTCCACTCTGTTTTGGGTTGTGTCTGTGGTTTCCCCCTGGCCTGTCTCATGCTCTTCCCTGCTAGTTTTTGAGCTGCATCTCCTTTCACTCAGCTCTGTGTGCTATACCATGCAGTTGAATTGACTAGAAATGCTGGCAGAGAGCAGTCTAGCTATTTCCCATCTGCTGTTAGTATACTCACAACCAGAGCAAAGAAAGTAGAAACAACATGTACCAAAGCGGTCTGAAAATCCATGTCATGTTTTTAACCTTTGTAATAGGGCAAGGGAGCTTGAGATTTTAAATATGTATTTTTCCTTATTCTACTTGGAGGATTTTGGCATCAATTTAACGCTAGTTTTGGTCAACCTGAAATTGTATTTCTTCATGACTAAGTGACTGCAAAAGTGTGTCAAGTAAATAATTCATCAAAGAAAGTTTCAATTTACTCAAGCTCCTGTAACCGTAGTGTCTTTGGAGAGATGTCTTGCCAGCTGAATCCAAGAGTGGATGTGCTTTCTCACCTGAGTGACTATGCTCAATAAGCCAGCCTGACAGGAGTTCGTGGTGCATGTTTGGCTTATGAGAAGGGAGAGAGGGCTGCTGGACTGGACTGACCAGGAGCTGTTACTTCATCCAGAGAGCAGAAAGACTGGGCAGGGAGCCATGCTGGAGGGGTTTGATCCAGGCAGCAGCTGGACTGAGCCTGGCTAAGGGCCATGCTGGAGAGGTTTGATCTGAGAGCATCTGGACTCATTCAGGAGGTTCAGACCAATCCCTCAGTGATGGAGATGGATGGTCTGGTCAATAGGAATTAGATTCCGGTGTGCAGTGAGGAAGTATGGTTCTCCTAAAGGACCCTGATAATTTGAATGGCGTTGCTGTGTTATTGGTGGCAAAGTTCTTTCCTGCGTAAGAGTAAGAGGATGTGCATGGGTGTTTCCAGGAAAGGAAAAAAAAAACCTGGGTGCTATCCTTGATCTCTAAGTATAACTAATCTAGACAATCTTCACAGCCACAAGCTAATCTTTTTTCTTATCATGATTTCCTTTGCTGTTGGAGGCGTATTTGTAACCAGACATCTCCCAAAGAATCTCCAAGGCCCTATTATTCTGTTGCCTTGCAGTATTGAAAGCTAATCTGTTCTTTTACTTTAAGTAATTCTTTTAAAAGGATGAAACTGAAGGATGAAAGGATGAAAAGCAGGGGATTGGATCAGACTGTCTTAGATATTTAGGCAGCTATTACGCGCAGCAATGTTTAAATACATGATGACCAGGTACTTAAAGTTCTCTGAAGGTCTGTGTCTTAGTAAATAACCTTGATGATGTTGTTTGTCTCTTACAGGACGTTGCTTCCGCTTTTTTCTTGTTAAGTGTTAGCTGATTGGAGCAATGTGACTGCCTCTACAGTGTGACTTGCAGGTTTTGTCTTGGGCTTATTTCACAGCCTGCCGTGCCTGTTAGTAGGGTTTCTTACTGAAAAGAAAGGCCACTGTTAGTAAGGTATGTCTAGAAGTTCCCAGATTTCTTCATGGAACCAGTATCATTTATACTGCAATACTATGTTCTCTGGCAAATTTTCCTGTCTATGCCTCATACCATCCTCTCAATTTTTAAGCTGTACAAGTACAATTTATATTTTCTTAAGCCAAAAGTACAGCTGAAAAAAGAAGTCTTGCATTTTTCCCACCTTTAGACCCTTGTTCTTCCCTCTCTCCTTTCCTCTCTCCCCAGCTGTGTTTGTGCAGGCATATTTGTTTGTATAGTGCTTGCATTAATAGTCGAACAGAAGGCTCAGTACTGCTAGTACTTATCAGGGGAAAATGAAAATAGTAAGAGAAGCTAGGTAGTCTTTTCTTTGTTATGAGGCCCAGAGTGTGCTAGGTTAAATTAAGGCAAAAATTCTAGCTCTTATTATACTACCCAGTAATATGTAGGAGATAAACAATGCCAGCTCCAGCAAGGGAAGTGAAAATAGCACTATTTATATATCCTTTCTATGAAGGTAACAAGACAGCAGTACCCTGAAGAACTGACCACTGTTACTCTGTGTTGCCGGTTTTAAGGCATTCACTTACTATTTCCCCAGCTTGCTCTGTCTTTGCAAGTCCAGGGCAAGCACAGTGTAATGACTACTGGGGTAATTGAACAGTGGGAGGAAGTGATTGAGGAGCTATGAGTAAACAAGTTAGTATTAATACAGTGTTCCACAGTGTTGATTTCTCCAATTCCTCTCCCAGCAGCAGATCTTTATGCAGGCCTAGGAAATAAACAGCTATACTTAATTAACTATGCTACAGAGACCTGTGCATTCTGTCTTCTGTCAAAATATTGCATTCAGGCAGTCAGAAGGGGAAGAAGAGACAGGCTAATACTGCAATTATGGAGTAGCCTAGTATATTGCACAAATAGTTTGCTATGGTTTAGATTAGTCAGCAGTGGGGGTCCACGTCACTAATTTTACTGCTCACTTAGTATTTTGCCCCTTCATTCCCAAGTGATGCGTGCAGACATATTTTAGGAGCACATTTTGAACACATGCCTCATGTATTAGTTCTGTCTAAATGAATAGGTGTTCAGTTGAAAGCTGCTGCCAGGACACATTTATGTTCTGACAGTGGTGAAAGGTTTCCCAGACTCTTTCTGTTTACTTGGTCCAAGTGAAACTGCTCTGTCATTCTATTGTGTGCCCTTGTAACATGATTTTAGTGTTAGTACCTTATTCTTTTCAGTTCACCCACCATGAGGCTCTGAATGTTGCTTGTCATGTTACCTGCCATGCAGTTTATGGATTTTATGAATAAAAAGTATCTGATGTTATACATAACACTGGTGAATGCACTAGAGGGTCTTTCAAATAATTCAAAGATGCAGTTTGTGTTAAAGACCTGATTTAGCATTCCTTAGATAAGCAATACCTCCATAGGAACTTGAACAAAGATAATAGGATCAGTCCCTTTAACAGTTACTGTGATTAATGTTTTAAGACAAATTCTTACTCCTGTGGTTTGATAAAGCCATTTTTATAGTCTGTTTCACTAATAATTTAAATTGTGTATTGCCTTATTAATCAAGGTGTTGTGAACTTTAAAAACATCACTACATTCTTATCATCTGATTAATCTGAAATTGTGTCAAAAACAGCATTTAAGAGCACCCTTCCTAGGGAAGTATGGATTGTCGGTTTTTTAACAGTGTTCAACTAATGGTTGATGAGATTCAAATATAAATTAGTCTCTTCAAGGATGAGATTAAGACAGAAGATATTCACAATCTGGATAATGCTATTCAGTGCCACTTTGGTAGAATGATAAAAATGTGCATTTTTCCATACAGAAGTTATCCTTTTTAGCTGGAGATGCTCAGCTGGAACATGTTTAGAGCTCCTGTGCTGCTTCAGACAGACAAGGGCAAGCAGCTATAGAAAAGAAGGGCAACAACTGCTTCTGCTGGGTGTGGAGTGAATAGCCAATGAGTGGGATTTTCCCTTGCTTTCAATGTGGACTTACTAGGGAGCTAAAATTTTTGTTGCTTTCACTGCTGCGAGACAGTCCAGTTCTAAACAATTTTGAAAATCACATCCCACGTTTTTTGTTTCCACCTGACTTTGAGGGAATTCTAGAGGAGTGGCCATTCAGTCTTGGGCATATCTTCGCGTTACAGTATAACTCAATGCACCAGCTTTCCTTTTTCCATCTGCCTTTTTTCCTTCCCTGCCATTCCTCCATCTTATGCCCATCCCTTTTTCTAACTCTAGTAACTGTTTGGTGTTGAGTTTGGTTTTGTTTTTAAAAGGCATCCCTTTTCTTTCCCTGCCTGTACCTTGTACATTTCTGCTCCCCCAGAATGCCGTGTTACTTGACATACCTCTCTGTCTGGTGATTCCCTGCAGTAAGTTTCCCTGTTGTCTCAGGACTGAATGCTACAGAAGCAGCAAAAGGGACCATGGACTTTCCATATAGTTTCTGTATTTCTTATTCTAAAGGTGCATACAGTCCTTGACTTAAACAATTTTACAGTTTGAGGATCTGCTGTCTTCCTGAGAGCGAGATATGGAATAAAAACGTGCTGATAAATATGGCACGTGGTCTTAATCTACTGTGGGTTTAATAAAGTACAGATGGTGTACTTCCTCAGTTCCTAGAATTACCACAGGAAGTGTATGGTCCTCAAGCTGTTAGTAAATGATTTAAAAAAACCCCTGCTTTTCAGATTTGGTCCAATGAGATTGGCTTTGAGAACATCTAAGACGTAAGGAAAATGCAGCTGAAATTGCCCTGTGTCATCAGTTTTATGAGTTCAAGCCAACGGATTGTTTCTACTTCAAATTCTCATTTAGCTTAATAATTCACGAAATGAGTTGAATGTAGCCTGATATCTCCGTTGTTAGGCACGTTATCTGATTTCATTGCAGAAGTTATAGTGCTGCTCTAAGTAGTGAACAAAGTAGTGAACCTAGTGTCATCCACTAGGTCAGGTAAATTCATTTAGTGATGAATGTTGCCTTGCACAATTGTCTGAAATGAGCAGAAATTTAATCTGTCTGATGTCTGCACAACTTTGCCATGAATAATGCAGTAGACGTCTGAACTGCCTCTTGCACACCCATTTTTATCTAAATGCAAAAAGATTTCACTCATGTGAAGCAGAGGCTGCTCTGTCAGTGAAACAGAAATTCAGAAATTTAGCTTTTAATGGAGTGAGTCATTGTTTTACATCTCTTGCAAATAAATTGTTTTAATTTTGTACCTTTTGCACCACATAAAGAGCATTGAGTACATTTTATGTGTAAAAAGCCACAGAAGAAGCATTTTGGTGATCTATCATGTGCCTGCACTATATGAATAAACAATTTAGATTAAAATTCCTGTCTGGTTTTCTGTTCAGTTGTGCCATTTTCACCAATCTTTACATGCATTATGGAAAGGGAAGAAAAGACTTCTTGTTCCTTTTTTTTTCCTTTATGGCTGTTAAAGTGATTGTGAGTATTTTATGACAAAACAGAACAGGGATTTATTTTGTTCTTTTTTCTTTGACTTCCTCTTTTTTGAATTTTTCAAGTCTTGAAAATGAGTGCGTAAAAAAGTTACGTATTAAAAAATGAGGCAACTTGCTTGCGTTGATCTTATGAATTTAAAAGGACTAAAAGGCTGTGGAGTAAAGCTTGTATCTGGGAGACTATTTATTCATTGCCCCACAGATCTCAGGACATAAATTTATAGGAGGCTGTAAGGACTTGTAATGGTTGTCTGCACAGAGTTGTGAAAGAGTGTTGGTGTTCTGCTGCTGCCTGCTAGCGCACCTTGCAGGGAGATGATCAAACCTAACTGCCTTCTCCGACTTGGTCATCCTGGCAGCCTTCACATGTTGGAGAGGGTCTCTTCTGGCCAGCTGTGACTCAGAAGGGCTGGGGCCACTTCTCAAATCAGCGTCCAGCATCTTAGGTTTTAGTGATAATGAAAGGCTTGTTTGCAGCAGTAACATGCTCTTGGCTTATATCAATAGTTCCTTTTTTTTTTTTTTTTTTCTTTAAGATGCTGTTTAGGCAGCTAAACTTTTGCCTGTAGCCATTTCTCTTATTTCAAGCTGCAGCTGCAGAATAATCATTTGAGGTTACTGAGTTAAAGAAGCAAGAGAGAGGAAGCATGATTTAGGGCTAACTAAATTTGTTTGAGAACTGGGAAGGGTCTGCCTGGTTGTTCTGCATAGACAGAAGCATTCGGACCAAGCAGCAATAAACCTGTGTACATAAATTTTGTAGGCAGAATATTTGCTAGTACTTGCTATGTGAGATCTGCAGAGTTCTTAGCTCTGAACTGTGTGCTCTGAGAGCCTTCTGCTATTTGTATTTCACTCCTTGAGAAAAAATGAGATAAAGAGCTGTATGCAAAGGCAGCCAAGGAGCTCTCAGTAGGCAATGCCAGCTGTTACTGTCTATTGAAGTCACTGCAGAACTGAAAGGATAGAGGTTTATGTTGTGTTGTCTTACTGTTGCCCTCAACAAGGGGCATACAGACTGGATACTTCCTTAAGGGCACTGAGTGTATACTGGGAAGAATTTCTTGATGGTGGGAAGAAAGGAAAAGGGCTGTTCTCTCTGCTCTGCAGCTTATGTCCTGTGAGAATTGATACTAGGGGTAACTGAGTCTCTGGAAAATTCACGGGCAATGGAAAGAAAAAGAAAGGTGGTTCTTTCTTTTTCCTCCCCTGTCAGCTATGACCATGACAGTCAGTTCAGTAGCAAAATAAGCAGGCATTTATTCGTCTCTTTCTTCTTCAGTCAGTCTTCTCATTTGAAGTGTTTAAGAAGAAAAGGCTCAGGAGGGACCTTATTGATACCTGAAGGGAGGGTGCAAAGAGGATGGAGCCAAGTTCTTCTCAGTGGTGCTCAGTGGTAGAACAGAGGCAGTGGGCACTAGCTGAGACACAGGAGGTTCCCTCTGAACATCAGGCATCACTTTTTCACTGTGAGGGTGACTGAGCACTGGCACAGGATGCCCAGGTAGGTTGTGGAGTCTCCGTGCTTGGAGATATTCAAAAGCATCTGGACACAGTCCTTTCTCACCCTCTCTAGGTGGCCCTACCTGAGCAGGGAGTTTGGATTAGATGACCACTAGAGATGCCTTCCACCCTCAGCCACTCTGTGGTTCTGTGGCTTAAAATGCATCTTTCCCAAGCAAGGCCTTCAAAACCAGCTTGTGAGGAATCTTGTTCTTATCCATGTTGTAGCAGGTGAAGGCAATGGAGTTTTGGTCCTTGTCAGTAAAAGCAGTGATGGTTCAGAAGCACAGTGCATTGTGTGCAAAGCAGAGACCCTTTCTCTTCATTTGTGAGTGCCTCTGTACAGAGATGTTCCAATTGTTCTTTGAGAACAGCACACAGCATCTCTGTCTTCTGTGTTTCTACTTGTGGTTTGGACAAATAGGCTGCAATGTCCAAGGGCTCTGTAAGTTGTGAATCAGTGGAAAGAAGCAAAAAGGAGAGGGAGGTGGAAGGGAGGAACATGGTGAGGGGCGGAGAAAACAATGCCAGAGGAAAAATCTTTATGATAAATGGCAATCCACAGAGCGGAAGGCTGATGGTAGAAGGGTGTGATTGTATGACACTGGACCTAGATACAGGATGAACTGAGGTGAATGGAATAAGACCTTGGTATCTCAGTGATTTATTAATTTACATCTCAGTCTTCTACCAGGACTGCCCAGAGAAAGAGGACCACACAGGAGTTTGGTGAAGATAAGACAGGAATAAAGATCACTATCTGGCATTAATCTTGATTCCTTTTACAGATATTTATTCTTGCTGTGTAAATAAAGAATAAACAAGGCAGGTAGTATTATACTTGAGTCAGAAAGTTGAGGTCGAAGTACAAAGATCCACTTCATGTGTGGTGTTTCCTGTATACATTATATTCACTCTGAATATTGCATTTCATCAACAATTTTAGGAAATCACATCTGCTAAATATTTTGCTAGTGAATATTTTAGATATCTTCAAAATGTAATGTTCAAGAGGCTTTCAATTGAATTTATTTTTTTAAATTACATTTGCTGATTACATTGTAAAGTGGAAAATACAATTCAGACTGTGAAATAGTGTTATTTTAAAGAATCAAATATTTTACAGTCCCTAGCACCAAATTCTCTTTTGGTAACAGGAGCTTCACGATATAAGTCCGTAAGATTTGTTTGGTAATGTTTTCAGCTAAATCAACGGTTATAATCTTATTGTCATAGCAAAGTAAATGTGACAACATTGGTAGAATATGTTCTTTCTTTTAAAGTTTATTGCTTTTTCTCCTCCTGCTCCCTTTTAACAGAACAACTCTTAATAAAAATGGAGTTTACCAGTTTCAACAGGCTTCAAAATGTAAGGCAATTGAGGACAACATTTTGTCATCATCTATCAAAAAGAAAAGGTAGGTGTTTGCTGTCCTTTCTGCTTTGTTTGTTTTAAATAGAATGGTAGACGATTGTCCTTTTTTACATAATTCTTGGTATATTAACGTGGAGCTATGCAACAGAAAACTGAATTTGTTCAACCAATGTTTGCTGCATTTTTTCTTTTACATGGATAAGATTTATTTGAGGTTGGATTTGAATTTTTTTATTTTCACAATACAAGATTTCTTCTTGTCTGTTAGCAACATTACATTCCAAGATATTAATAAAAAGATTGAGTAGAAGTGTGGGCTGTAATTTCATTCTTGAGTGTTTTTTCCCTTGCTGGTGAAAACTCCTCCTTGTTATGAGCAACTTCAGTTAATGATTCTGTTCAGCAGAACATTAACTAGAGTAAGTATGGAAATGTACTAGTATAAAGACTTGCTGGTTAGTTGCATACATTATGGTAACAAGTCCACAGGAAACTNTTATTTATTTATTTATTCTTTTTTTCCTCTTCTTTACAACCTCTTCTCCCATCAGTATTCCACCTCTTTCAGCAACACCATCATTGAAGTTTCTATTCTTTTGAAAGGTGCTAGACCACTATGTTACTGATGCACTGATAGTGAGAGCTGAAACATAGACTGGCGGAGGTCAAAGAATGCAGTTGACTGAAAACTTGAGTGATTAACACCAGGAGAAGGAAATGCAGTCTTGTATTGCTTTCAAAATCCACTTACAGCAATATAAATGCTGTTGTTTATCCCATACTTTGAAAAAGTTCTACAGTCTTTGGAGATGAGCTTTTCATATAGAGAACATTTTGGAGCTGAGATTATAGGAGAAACTTTACAAAGTATGAGGCTTTTATTCTGTGGCTAAAGAGAAAGGGGCCATACCATTTAATGAGGCAGAAGATGAATTGGGCAGGTAGGAAGAGAAACAGGTGCTTGCAACAGAGGAACAAGGGCTTGCTTTTTGCCATGAGTATTGCAGCTATTGCTCTTCGTGTGAAGAGCTGCAGGGATTTTGTTGCTTTTCAAGGTGTGACCCATGGATGTGGTATATAAATGCTTTATATTGCAGTTCTAGGCTTGCAGGAACATTCTGGACACTCCTGCCTCTTAAATTGGAAGAAAGAGAAAAAAATTTCTAGTTTAAAGCTTGTCAAATGATTTGATAGTAAGAAATGCTATGTAAGTGGGAAGATATTATTATAGCAAGTATGTGCTGGTAGAGAAAAAGAGCCTGAATTGCTGAGTTTTGCTAGGAGATTTCAATTTTTATTCTAGAGCAAGGCCTGTGTACAATCTCCTGAGGGATTATAAAACTGCTGTTTGTTTTGGTAGTATTAAAGTGTCCAAAGGCAAAACAGATCTTCCCCTTACTTTGCATTTCCTTTCATTGTTTCTCTTTTTACTTGTTTCTTTCTTGAACATAAACTGCCAAGTAGAAATGTGTCCTTTTTCCACTCTGCTGCTGAATCTTCCTTCTAATTCAAATACCTTTTTTACAAGTTGGTATTTAGTTTTAGCAAATAACCAGTGAGACTGAATCTGTCTGTTCTGACATTTTACCTGTTGTCTCCATACTGTCTCAGCACTTCTGTCCTTGCTGTTGTCCTTTAGATATCTGCCAAAAATTAGAAGATACTAATACTTTGTCAGTGCCTTGGATGTACGTAGTAATTCCACCTTAGCCACTGCAGTTAACAAAGAAGGTCACTACTTACCTGACAAATACTGTAGGCAAAAACCAGGTGTTATTTGTCAGTCGAGCTTATATGGTAGAAGTGAGTTTCCTAGGAAAGCAGATTATTATAATTATAATGGTTGTGGTGCAGGTGGCAGACAAAAACAGGATGAAACAAAACATGTTTCATTCATTCACTCTTCTCAGCACTGTAATTATTGTGTTTTCCAAGTATTTTTATAGTTCAATTTACCTGAGTTTTTTTAATCTTAATAATAAAACCCTTTTAGCATCAGTGAATATATGCTGTAGGCTCCTGGGTGCCAGTGGAAATATATGTGATGTCCCAGCTCTGTAAAATGGAACAGTGGAGAAGATGACTGTCTGGGTTACAGCACAGTCATGAAATGATTCCCTGATAACCTGAACGGATTCCTTTGGAGGAGTCCCGAAGCCTCCTTTAGTGCAGGAAATGCTAAAACTGGCTTTTTGAGAGGAAAACAAAGTTTTCTGGACTGTAAACCCAGCTGCAGCAAATCCCAGAGCTTCATGTTGAGTCTTAAAAAAAATTATCTATAAGAATACTGTCTATATTCAAGTGGAGTTCATTTCATAGAAACCTTTTATTGGTGTGAGCAGATGCCTTGCAGAGCTGCCACAGCTGAGAGCTCCTGTCCCCCAGGACGGCGTGCTGGGATGTCTCTGCTGCCTGTGGCACTGTGCCAGCTGGCAAAGACGAGTTCTGACAGTCCAGAGTGTCTTTGTAAGTCACAAGAGGAGCTGAGCCAGATGCATAGAGCAAGCAGGGGTGGTGTTCTGACCTGTAAAGACCTGGAAATGGTGCTTTTCTGTGTGAGCTGGTGAGCTTGGATACCTCCGAGCAAGAGCAGTTCCATCCAGTAGAGACAGCTGTGGAAAGGCTGCAGTGTTCTTGCTTTGTAATCGGTGTTTTTACCCCAAGTGCATTTTCTATTACACATATAAGAAGGTTCTTAGTTTCTGACAGTGAGTGCCTATGTTTCCTGTGAGGACTCAGAACTAGCATTATGCTTTAATTCTTCTCCCTACCAAATGTTTCCTTGTAATTTGCTAGTAACTTGTCAGTCCATGCAATTTCTTTCTGAATTGATGGTAATTTTTCTTTTCATTTCTGACTCTGATCTTCATCTTATCAATGTCTTTAGGCTACAATTTGATTTTTCTATATTTTTTTCTCCTGGATAATGATAGCCTAAGTAATTCTTCATGGTCTGTTATCCTATTAATTTTTGGAGTTTTTTGGTAAGTCCAAGCATCTAAGAGTGTTTTCTTGTTTAGACTAAGGAATAAAACTAGATGAGTTATTCAACATCAGAATAGGCTATTTCGGTCTTGTGCTTTTATCTCATCTTCACCCCATACACACTCCATGCCCTGCGCTGCTACTGACACTTGTCTGACCCCAGGGTGACTCAATTTAGGTAACAGCTTCAGCAGGAAAGTAGTTCCATTTTCTCTGGCTGCAGTTCCAAGGCTGATAACATACTAGCAGGCAGCTGCCAAAATAGGAGGGCCTCGATCCCAGTTTCTCCATTTCCATCACTCTTTCCTTGTAGTGGCTGTGCTGTTAGATGGAATCTTTCTTATCTGGTTTAACACTATGAGGAAGAAGGAAGTATATATGCATATCCTTTTCCTTCTGGATTATTTTTTGTTTCTGCCCTGGTAGTAAAAGTGGCCTATGAAGGCATCTAACAAGTGCAAAAGCTGGCAAAAGAAAAACAGAGGTGGAGTCAGGTAGGTACCCATAATGACACAAGGGAGAGAAATGATTTGGAGTTGAACTGGAAGGAGGAAGAATGTACTGCACCAGGTCGGATCAGCTAGAGCTGCACTGAAACTAGTTCTTTTCTTTTCCTGTGTCTGCCAATTGAGTTGCCTTGAGTTGTGAAGGGCTCAGTAGAATCAGTTTAGTCATAATCATCTAGTTCCGTTAAGAGTTTGCTAAATGTGGAGGATGAAAATTGTACGTGTAGTTACAGGTGCAAACTTGAGCCAGAGACCAGTTCTAACGCAGCACTCCTCTTAAAAGCATCATTTATTTTTCCATGTGGAAATTGGACATGATTTTAGTCAGGGTAGGATAAATGAGTTACGTTTAGCAATTGCAGTACTTTTATGAGGCAAACAATCTGTTTATTTCAAATGCAGAACAGAGAGAAGGAAGCTTTCAGATAATTGACCTCTGCTGCTGCAACCACCACAGTGTTTTATATATTGCTTTTTATGAATTCTCATGCTCCACTTAAAAACAAGTGATGTTTCTTGCCATCCCAACTCTTGTAAAACTGTTCAAAATAGGTACTTCTAAGTGCCAGCTTAAATAAACTCATGATCATTTGGGTCAACACTAAACTATTTTTGTTGAAATTATACAAGTTAGATCTTGTATGGAGACCTGAGTCCCATAGAATTTTAGTCATGGCACCCATACCATCTTTTCTTCCTATTCCCCCAGTTTTTATAAGTCAGTTATTGTTTTTCAAAAACGTGTATTATGATCCCGGCACAAGTGGGAGAAGTAGTAACATTGAACATGAAAAGAAAAAAATGTCTACACTCTTTTGACTTGCTTGTTACAAAGTATTTTACTCATTTACAAGTTTAAATCTCCCGAATGGATTTTCAAGAGCAGAGAGCTCTTAGGTTACATGTAGCAATGTAACCAAAGTTCTAGTTCATGTGAAATAGCAGATTGTTTTATTTTAGAAACAGTTTAAAAGAAAACTTACATCTGTAAATATTGGTCTACGGTCTTTAGATGATTGAGCTTTGGGGACTCTATAAAGTAGATGAAAGAAAAGGCGTAGGAAGTGTTATGTTCCATTTTGGCCTGCAAGAGCCACTTTTCAAAACACTTTTAAGGTTTAAACCACGAAATACAAGAGAATTATTAATATTATTTTGGAATTTTGCACTTGAGATGATTTCTAATAACTTCAAAATAGTTGTGGTTAATTATGTAAGTTTGAAGCAAGTGTACTTTTGAAAGTTTCTGAAGTTCATTAGGACATCAGTACTAAGAAGAGATATTTAATAGGTCATGCTAGTTAAATGAGGATAGTGCTGTTACAAATTACAAAAATAAAATAGGTCATGGAGTTCTAAAATCAATCTATTATATATGCACCATGCACATTATTATTAATAAATGCATCATTTGAATGTTTTTAGAGACTGTTTCTAAATATACATACATATATATTCTAGTGTTTGATGTTGTTTCCTTTTTTAGATACTCAGAAGATTATTATCTTCACATGGTCGCAAAACTGCAGAACTGCACCTGGGTAAGGAAACCAGAGGAATCTATGAAATTGAGGTAATTTTCATTGTCTTATTTAGAAAAACTGTTTAACCTAGATTTTTCTAACAAGCCATAAATTTAAATATTCCCTTTTAAACAGATAATTTTGTATTGCTTGTAGTCATTCCTATGAAATTTTTGATGCTGGGGCTCTTCTTGTTTGTTGGAATTTAACTGTGCAAACTGAGTAGAATAGAAGAACTACATAAATAGTTTCACCTATCTCCACTATAATGAACAGTAAACTAACTTAAGTAGAATGAATTAAAATATTCCTGGCACAAACCCTAGAGCATTAAAAAAGTACTGGTAATGTCATTTTGTCCGTCTGAACTGGCACTCTGATAAAAGGCTGTAATGAAGCAGTGTGTCCCTTACCCCAAGACTTTGCCTCTATTACAGAAGTGCCCAAGGCACTCATTAGGTTTGACACTGCATGTCATGGCCCCTGAGCGTGACAGCACGTGATTCCATCTGTCCTTGTTCAGGATGGCACAGAAGGACATGCTCAGTAGGGGTGGTGATCTCTGAAAAGCCTAAACTCTCACTTGGAAATGCATCGTGCTGGTTTTAAAGAACAGCTTGACTGTGCCATCCCTGTTTTCTCCAGGGAAAAAAGCTCTCTTGGATTACATTTTTACGTGGATCAGAATTAAAGGTTCTGTCATTATTGTTAAAAATAAATAAACTGATTTATCTTCCAACTCTTAAGAGTTAACTAGCATTAAGAGCTTAATATCCATATGGTCAGTGTGATCCCTTTGGAAGAAGTAGTTCTGGGAGGGGGGGAATGGGGTAAAGGGTTTTGTGCAATGTAAATTGCTGTGTTTGCTCTGTATCACAACTGACTAATGGTGCTTCCCAAAGCTGACGTAGGAGTATACACAGAGTTAAAGAAACTTTGCACTGACTCAGGCAGGCCTTAGCTGTGCACAGAGATATCAAGCATGATAAGGAGCTGTAAAGCAGCCCATTCCATTTCAGAACAGGCAAGTGTCTTGCACAGTTGGCAGGAGGTGAAGCTGCTCTCACCTGCTCCTCCCCCTGCTACATTTGGGCTTTTTGTTTTCCAATCTATTTTTTTTTTAACTTCTCTTCCTTCCAAATGGACCAGCCACCACGTACGAGCTTTTTGCTGCTGCTTCTGCTGTACTGGGTGTTTGAATCGGTGGCACAGTAGCCATTCCTTGGTCCAGCCTGACTTCTTCATTTGTTGCTTATACAATCTCCCCTCCACCAGGCCAGCTTCTACATCTTCTAGGCATATGGGCATCAAACATCCAAAATATCATGTAAGACTGGACTTTAAGTACAGGATGCTTACTGTTCCTCATGCTGTCTTTGGCTTCCAGCAAGGAGTGTGGGTCATAAGTAGTCAAGGTGGGTTATGCAAGCAATGATCAAACTGGAAAAATTCAAAAGACAAAACTGTGGGTTGCACTAAGCCACCAAAAAAGCGTGGACTATATGTACATTGAGGTGATCTTGCCAGCTTTAATTTAATAAGCTCAAATAGCAAGCAAAAAACTATCTTTTAAAATCCACGGTTCAGCACAGGCTGGACAAACTTACCACTGAATCAACATTCAAGCTCTGTGCTGTTATGGTTTCCTTGGTTTTTAACATCCAAACTAGCTGGAGTATTATCTAGTTCATATGCCCATAAGCCATGCTGCAATTCTGATGACAGTACTATGTATTCTGTTTCTGAAATTTGATCTGATTTGATGTCATCAAAGATTTCCATTGATATGACTAAGGACTGCTGCTTTGGTGCAGGGCATTGTGAATGATTATTTTACAAAAGACGGGTGCTTTTGCATAAGTCTTGTCTTTCTTTTTTCCATTCTCAAAGTCTTCTCTATAGTTTTTTGGAAATAGGATATTAAAATTTTACAGTTGCCCTTAATCCATGACCATACTGGAGATTTTCAAGGCTCTTAGCAGTTGGTCAATAGAGTCTTTAAAGAAAAATATTTTTAAAAGAAAACCAAATTTTATATAAAATTTGCTGGCTAAATCTCCATGCTTACAGCACTCCCAGACTTATTGATCAGACTTAAGCCTGCAACTGGCTTTGGAAGGGCACTTTAGCTGAGAAATGATGCATTAACAGAGCTATGGGGGAGAAAAAGTTTCTGGAGTTGTAGTGAAATAAATGAATTAATAATACCTGGGCACTAGATCTCTTCCTTTTTCTGGCTTAGCCTAGTGTCAGTAATAGCTGTGTAATACAAATATTATACAGTCTGAAAATCTCATTAAGTAGGTAGATAAACACACCCATTTTCAGAAGAGGAAATTAATCTCAGAGGGGTTGTGCAGCAGAAATTGAGTACTACAGCCAGCCACCTTCAGCAAGAGAAACTTGAAGCTGCCTGTGTCACATTATTCACCTGCCAGTGCCACCAGAAGTCTGCCTGCTGACAAGACTGCAGAGAAGCTGCTTGACTTCTTTTCCTGTTTGTCCATCTGTTAAATGGAGTGAACGCTTAGATGCTCCTCAGGCACGGTGTCAATTTTATGACATCTCTCTATTATCCTGAAGTTCTGAAGAACAGGCATGCATATTTATAAGGGATTTAATGTCTTATGCTTCAGGGCATAAACTAACCTCTAATTAATAAGGTTCAAGAGCAGCTTCTCCTGGGTAGTTAATTTTTCAGCAAAGCTTTCCTGTGTTTTCCTTTGCAGCTTTTGCTGTTGGCTTCCGTCATGCTGCTAGTGGAGTGAAGGAGTATGTTATCTAAGCCAGTAACTCCTATGTTCCTAGAAGACAGCACTGTGTGCCAAGGAGTACACATCCGTTCTCATTGTAAGCCGCTCTCCCAGCAGATCCAGGCCAAATAAAAGAATATAAATTAGAAGTGCAGTACAGGAAAGAAATACTTGCCTTTTTATTTGGCAGAAGGGTTCCAGCTGACAGCCATGTCTGGCACGAACTACAGTGTTTTTGCCAACTCACTGTTGGAGAGCAGAGTGCAGGACTCCAGGCTGACCCTCTACTACCTGGCTCAGCTTTGTCATGCAGCTGTGCAAAATGTGTCCATTTGTTTTCAGAGGGCTGCCCTTTCCCAGATGGCTCCCTCTAAAGCTGCTCTGCTGTGCAGGCTCACACGCTCTCGGCTAGGTTGCGATCTGGCAGTGCTCAGGGGTTCTTGATGGCTACGTGATATTTACATATGCATTTCTCAACATCAAGAAGAACCAGGAAGCGAGTACAAACCATGATGTTCTCTTTAATACGTCCCATATCCACGGTCACTCTTCTGTGGTTAATTTTTGTCCAGACTCTGTCAGGGAACCAATCTCCTGGCATTTCACTTATTTTAGTCTCTATGATGGTGACATCAGCATTGCCAGATATAGGCTGCCCTCAGAGGAGCAAGCGCAAGCACTTGGTTCATTGCTCTTGAAATCTAGTTAAGATTTATTGTGCCCCACAGTAGTATTTGTCAGTCATTCATAAAAGAGTGGTGTAAGTAGCATCCTGCTAGCAGTGATTCTGGGAGTCTTCTCCAACATTTACTGCAAGAGATATATAGAAAACTAATTTTTTATTCAGACTTTTCCTTTAAAAAATTCATCTTCTCTTGCCCTGTTTAAAATTTCTTTTGTTCTTTACAGCTCTTCAATCATCTAGCATCTCCCCATTATGCCTTTGTTTCTAAGCCCACCTAAATTCTTCCTCCCTTTTCAGATTTACATCAGCTCTAACTTGTTTTAGACAGAACAAGTCCTTGGATTTCTTGTCTGTAAGAGAGAAACTTGGTAGAAACTTGGAAAAGTGGGGGAAATAATCTCACAGCTGCCTGGAAGGGTCACCCTTAAAGCTCTAGGAAAAACAGCTGTGCTGGGTAGCTTCTTCTACAAAGGATCTTCTAGCGGCAGTCAGCAGAGTCTCAAGTTCCCTGGGTAACCTGAATATTAATTATTATATTAGTATTCTTCAAAGCTTTTCCGCTTTAAAGAACTATTTCATTAGTGCAACAAATTACAGAGCCCAATTAAGTGCAAGCTGTAATTGTTTTTTATGCCTCCACATCTCTTTGCTTTACAGACTTTTAAGCTTGATTTACTGTCATTTGGGCTATACATCAACGGTATCATATAACCTGCAGGTTTTCAAAATAGTTGCAACTCCAGTTTTTGCAGAAAGCTACAGAATAGTTAAAACAGCCCTCAAAATGAGGGGAGAAGGGTTAGAGAAAGGCTGAGCTGATGCTGTGTTTCAGAGAAGCCTCTGAGCATTGTGTTTCTGGGCTATCTGAGCTGACTGAGCTTGAAGCCTGGCAAAGCAATGCAACAGCGCTTCAGTAGTGGTGTCACACTGGAATAGTGAGCTGTGCATACTGAGCCCTCTCTCCATGGAAAGACCATTCCAGACAAACCTTATTTGCAATCTCAAAGTGAAGGGAGAAGAAAATTCCTAGGTGTAAAATACAGTTTTAAAATTCCTGATGTTACACTGCATTTTAGCTGGCACAATGCTCCTCCCAATCAAAATTTAATTTTTTTTTTATTTTTAAAAGGAGCTTTAAAAAAAGAACATAGACTCTTGAAAAGAAGAGTTAAAAAATCAACCATTTCCCTAGTCCTGTTATTTTCCCTCTTCCTTTTTATTCCACTTGACCTCTATTACCCTTTTCACACTTTAATATCTCTTCTCAAAAGTGTGTGTTAAACATTCCTGCAGATTATAGAATCCCACTTCCTGAAGAGATTAGTTTTGTTGCAAGCTACACTCTAACCCATATAACAGTATTGCTTATCACATCTGTGTACTGCGATGAGCCCCAGCTGAAACACAAATAAAGCACACTGCAAGGTCAATTTATGCTTATATAAGCTCGCACCACCACATAATCAATAGCTTTTCTAACACTAAACAGATCAATATTTCTGCTGTAATCTCTAAAATCTTCCAGTTTACAAGAAAGTACACAGAACTCGGACTGCAGAGCAGTTAACAGTACATTTGCTGCACAGATTTAATAGATCATATGTAAAATAATGAGTATATATTCAAAGACATATTTTATTTCAGGAGAGAAAAAGATGGGTGGAGAGATAGTAATTAATGACAGTTTGAAGAAATGCTTGAATCTTTTAATTGGTCTACAGACTATTATATACTTTTCTAAAGGATGGAGGATTCCTATAAGGAGAACCTAATTTTGGATCAGTCTGAGCTAATTATGTCTTCATGGCAGACTCTTTAAATAGTCTTTGGTTTGAAAATTTTATTGCACTTTTTACATATTCAGCCTTGATTTCAGATTTAACCCTTTTGGCTTTCTTTGTCCTAGACATTTATGATGTTACTTCATTTATAGACAATTCAAGGGCTGTCAGTGTGGCATTCCCCTTCAACATGTTCTGTTTCAAATATCAAATTTAACCACTCTTTTCTGAAAGTTTGGAATATGTCATAATATGCCTCGTTGCACTTTGATTGACACATTGACTTGGATTGACAAGAGCCTGGAGAAACCTGTATCATTGTCTAGAGCCCCCAGTGCAGTACAATAAGATAATTGCTTGCTCATTATAAAATACTACAGCAATGGACATAGAAAAGAAGTAGTCTTGCTGTTTCTGGTTGTGCCCTTGATATTGTGCTGTTACATAGTGGAATTTTTTGTGGGTTCTGCTACTGTCACAACAGTCTCTGCAGAATGAAACCTCAAAGTCTTCGATGTCTTCACATGTACAGTACAATAACTCACACGAAATAATGATTACAAATATCCAAGCTAGGTAAACTATTAAAACAAACTGTTAAGCAAGCACAAAACTTTTTCTGGTTTGTAGTAATCCACAGACTTTGTTGCTTGAATGCTTTGCTCTTTGTTCAAATGACCTTACAAGCTGTGCTGTGAAATCCACGTAGCTCACAGGAGTTACAGCTTTAAATATCTGCTAGTTTTAATTTGTGTTTAGTTCTCTTTTATGTGGTGTTTTTGTGTGTAGGGTAACTGAAGATCAGCAAGGAGATGCATCTGTGTAAGCATTGCTGGTGTCAATAATGTGCAGGTGCTTTATAACAGGACTGGTATGATACTGTTTTAGCAAACAAACATTTACTTTATTAATGCTTGTAAATGGTGACTTAGAATTAAATAGATTTACACCATTATTGAAAAAAGTTTGTCCTGATCACTATTAAAATACTCCAGTTGTTGAAATTTTGCACCTTGCCTAGGCAACCTCTTTCAGTGTATTTCTTAATACTGAACTTAAGCTTTCTTTACAGCAAATTAAAATTATTTTCCTCACATTCTCAACCATGGCCTTAAAGGACAGTTGAGCACCTACTGTTTTGAACAATGTTTTGAATATTTTGATACTTCTCCATTGTGTATCTCCATCCATTTTTCTCCTCCTCTCACCCCAGTTTAGTTCAATGCATAACGACAGTGAAATATTTCACACCATTCTCAGCAATGCCAAATGCCCTCAGGCCACAGATCCACAGGCACTGTTGTCATACTGAAGCATTTTTAATGGAAAAAGTTTGGAGGAATGGGAAGTTTTTTAAACTCTGCAGAATCTTTTTACATAAAGACAAATTTCACCCTCATTATAAATTTTTCCCATTTCACTCAGAGTAAGGGCAGTGCTGGCTTTTGAACCAGCTGAGAGAGTCTGCTAACCCTTGACTAACCATTGATTGTTTTAGCCCTTTATGTTTGGTCCACACTGAGTTGTTGAAGATGTTGAGATATTTGCAGTATCTTCAGGATGTATGTGCACTGTGACTTGTCAGCAGGCAAGTTCATCCTGCCCACAAGGCCTGAATCAGCTAAAATGCATGTATTCATACTAGCACAGAACTAAGGTAGCTAATTTTGCTGCTATCTAGGCTACAGAACAACTGCAGGAGCTGCAAAGAAACTATATCAGCAAATGTAGAGCCTGTGTATTCCACTAAATAGAGTGGACTATCTATGTGAATTGTTTGTTATGCAGAAAAGTTTGGAAACGTGTAATCAAGGCAACAGCCCTCTGTTACTGCCAACAGTTCAGCATGGAAAAGCTGCATAGCGGTTGGAAAATAACATTATTTGGCTTGTCTTACAAGCCAAAACAATTTTGGTAACTTGCTTCAAGAAATCAGGATTTTCGTAAGGTCTCAAGCTGCCATGAACCTGAAGAAATTATTTGGATGCCATAGGCTCAAAATTCTGTACCAGCTGAACGACAATACAAACTTGGGTCCTGCATCCTTTAGCCACAAAGGAAAAAATTCAGTGAAAGTGTATGCTGAGCAACAAAAAACATTCTTCAGTGCAACTATGTATGACTCTGTGTCTAATATGATAAAAACTTCCCAGACAAATGCAGCACACCCCTCCATTTAGGTTATTGACTAAGATTATCATGACTGTACTTACTCAGTCCTAGGAGATATGTATTACCAGTCAAAATGGCATAGTCTTTTTCCAGGTTCTGATTTTGTTCCTCCCTTATTACAAGTGACTTTTCTAGATGATGCAATCAACTCCCTTTCTGCTTATCTTGACATGAGAAATATCTGTGTTTGGAGTTATGCCTCAGGATTTAAAAATAACTCTTAGATATCACTCAGCTTCCAAATCCCTGCAGGAGAAATGTTAGAGGAAAAGGCTTCTCCAAATAAGAAACTGTCAGTAATAACCTCTGCTACAAAGGAGATATTTTCCAAAACTAGTGCCCTACAGAACTTGGGTACTTTGACTCAAGCATCACCTTCAGTCTGGACTTGTGATGCCATGGCTGGATCATAAACACCTTTTGTTCTAGAGCAACCTTGCAGCCTCTGATAAAAGCTGGAACTTAAACCTTCTTACTGTAAGCTACATTCATGTTCAGACAGGTATGAGGTGGATACTCAGCCTTATCTTCCAAGAGCTGCTTCTCAGGGTTTTCTTTCTCCCAGTCAGAATAGACAACATGAATAATTTTCTAGTCTAAAAAAAACCAAACCAAAACAAACACAACAACAACAAAAACCAAACCAAAACAACCAAAATACTCCCCAAAAAACCACAAAAAAACCCAAACAAGCAGATTTTGGCTTTAAGTTACTACTTTTTGGTGCTGTTAAGATTTTGACGCTTGTTTCTTATCCCAACATCTTTTTAGGAACTTCTTTGTATGGTAAATTTAGGTTTCCCTCTCCCCAGGTGCCATGACACATGAGTTAAAATGTTGTCTTGGCTTTGCAGCTCCTCACATACAGCACTTGTTAAAAGGTTTGACTTGTAGGATGCATGTTAATCTTATGAAGTAAATGCTCTTTAGTGAGCCGTCACCTGCTGACAGACCACATATGAATGACATTAATATTCTGATGAAATTGCAGTAATAGATTGCTTGAACTGCCCAGTCTCTCCCCCTTCCTCATCGTCTGCTGTCAGTTGTAGATTACCACGTGTCACAGCTCGTACGAAATCCTGTGTGAACAGATTGCTGAATGCACTGCCGTGGGTATTGCTGTCTGCAGGTTACATGCATTCCCGCTGGAGCTCAGTACAGGGATGCTTTGGCACAATGGGATTCTGTGTCATGATTTGATCTAAGTAAAAGGTTTCTCTTATTGTCACCAACTTTTTAGCATGGATGCTCTAAGAAAATTCATCATTACTCAGTATGTATTCTCTTGTTCTTACTGTGTTTCTGAACTAGCTTGGCTCTGTTTTACTTCCTCAGTGGATCCATAATATTAATTTAAACTATTACTTTCTTATTAATTCTGATATCTGTTTTTCTTCCACACTGTTTCTGCTTTTATTGAAGCACTCATTCTTGTGGAATGAGTAATAAAAAGCAAAAACATGTCATCGCTATTAATGAATGGGATCTGTCATCAGTTTGCCTTTTCAGGATCTGGTAGCCATCACACACAAAAGAGCAGTTTCACTAAAGCTGGCAGGAGCATTCTGGCATTATTCCTTCTCCTCTGAATGTTCAGTGGTTGATACAGATAATATTTAGGCCTGCTTCATTTAGCTTCAAGAAAATAAACAGGGAAATTAAAATGAAGGGTTATGTGATTCCTCATTTCCATGTGAGTGCCAGGGAGCAGTGAAGGACAGCGGCTTCCTGAGGGACAGGGTGTGGGGTCCCAACACAGTAACCTGGCCAGCAGAGCAGAAGCTGGCAGCTGGGCTCATCCCACCTAGCCAGGGATGGGGCAGCCCTAGCCCAGGCATGGGTACCTCCCTGGGGACAGGATGGACACAACTGGAGACTGGCCCTGCTGTGATGTTGCTGGGGCAGTGACTGATGGCTCTGGAAGATCGAAAAAGGGTCCTGGACCCTAGACAGGATAGGGGCAGCCTCAGGGTGCTGGATAGGAGTAGTGAAGCTTGGTGGGGCCCTTAGGAGCTGACAGTGAGATCTGAGTTTTCTTATTGCTACAGTATTTATTAAGACTGGAAAGAGCTGGTTATAACAAAAAGTGTGCAAGAGAGAAAAGCAAGTGTGCTCCAGTCAAAAACAACTGGTTTGATAACATCCAGTGTTCCCAAACATTATCGTTTGACTCTACTGCCTCATTGCTCCCTTTTTATTTTGCTGCATATTTAAAATAAGGATACTATATATGCACAGAGCAATTGTTTTCACTATGTGGGTACCTCCTGGCCACAGAGCATAGTCACAGTTCCATCTACACACTTGGACCTAGTGGTTTCCATTGGCCACCGATCATCCCTGCCCCTTAAGGCTTTGAGCAGGGCAGTGGGAATCACCATGTTTAGGGAGTGGAGTCGAATGCAGCTTATGGAAATGTGAACCCTACTGGTTCCTCTCTCAGGAGTGACATTTCCTGGTTACTCTCCTAGTGTGGTTATTTCAGATCTGTGCCATCCCAGCATTCAGCAACTCCCAGTGTTCCTCATACATCTGGAAACTTTGCCTTGGAGCAGTTTTAGAACTCCGTATTCAAAATGGATTAATATACACCAGTAAGTCATCTGACAACTGAAATGGTGCTCTTTTCTTTCTCTCCTTTGGTAATTTATGTATGAATGAAGCCAACCTTCCCAAGCATTTCCCCCACCTCCCCACCCAGTTTTGACCATTTTTTCAAGAGAAGTGAGATTGAGAGTTATCCCGGACCTGTTCATTCTCTTCCCTGTCTTCCAGGAAACATAATCTTTAGGTTCTTCCATGTGCTAGACTATGTTTCAGTTCCATCAGAAACATTAAATTATTATTATTTCGAATATTTTATAATATTTATAATATAGTAATAACAACAATAAATATTTTTGTTATTGTTATTATTGTATTTTATCTGTCCACATTGTTGATAAAGTGAAATGAAGCAACTTCTCTTACCTGTGTCTTACAGGTAAGACTCACACTTTTTAAAGTCAGCTCACTTCCAGGCAGAATTTGGCTTCTAGTATTTAACTAGTTTCAACAGTTTGTTTTACTTTACACATTGAAGCAGTATGAAATAAAACTTTTCTATTCCTTTGGCTCTAATGGTAATTTTTTTTCTTCTTAATTAACCTTCAGTGTGGTATTTTTAAAATTCTAGGTAATTCTGTTGTAAATGCATTTTCGTCTCTAAACTGTTAGTAGTTCTCTTAGTATCTCACCTAATGAGAAAGCTGTGTCCTAGCAATTGATAAATAATGTCTGGCCATGAATATTTCAGTCTTACAGCCTGAAAATCAGATCCCATGGTAGCAGAAAGGACGTTGTTGCCTAAAGCAAAATGAATTATAGTGTTTTGGGTCTGATTTCAAAGGTCTGATGGGGTTTTAAATTTCATTTCACTGTTAATAATGTAGAATATTTGCACACATAATATTTTTATAAGTTTGGAGGTAACAGGAATTGTAAGATGAGTGATAGTCTTCACTCCCACAAAAGGTTTGAGTGAATCCCTTGCATTTTTATTTATTTAAGGACTTCTGCCAGGTGTTTTGGGGAGCAGCTAGGCTATCTGTCTCTAGAACATAGGTGTCTGTCTTCTTTACATGGAAGTTGTGATGTAATTTATTTAACACCTGTGATACTGTGCACAGGAAAATTGTGATGAACAGTTGCAGAAATTAATTATTAATTAATTGGCTTGCAACCATCTAAGTGTTCGCTAAGTACCATTGCCAGTATCTTCCATCACCATCTCTTTTATTTCCTTTTTTTCCCCCCTTCTTCAGCCTTCTAGTTTCTTACAATCACTTCTTCTATGTTGGTGAAAATCACATTTTTAATTCTTTGGGGACTGAAGTCTCTCAGTGTTTCTGTATTAATCTTAGCAATTAATAATATTGAGGAGATTGATTACAACTTTTTCTCAGTGGGAAAAGGAGACCAAGAGATAAAAACAGTTATCAGTTCTTGGTCTGATTAGTTTCTGAGCATTTGCTGTGAAAATGGACTTGCTTAGCAAAGCAAGTCAAAGGAAATGACATCATAGAAGGTTAATATAGCCTTTTGTTGCTAGTTAATTCAAACTGGTGTTCATTGATCGCGTTCTCTAGAAATGCTTTCCTACTTATTTGCCTGTCTTTGAGCAGGTTTCATTTGTTTGGGTTTTTTGCAGGTCGGAATTAGCCTCCTGCTGTGATGCAGTTCACAATTTTATTGCTTCTCAAAACAACAGCCCGCTGGGAAGTAACATGAGTTACGAAGTGGACAGTAGAAAGACTATCCTCATTACAGAGGACATTTTTAAGATGCTGCCTGTGGTAAGAACTGTATCTTTACTTGTTATTATGGCCACAGTATATTTATTTTGGGTCAGTAATTGAGATGCTTTGATTCCTCTGGAAGAGACCCATCAGCCCCTGTATGCACTTCATGCACTTCTTTATTCACCTTGCAAGGTGGTGGGGTTTTTTTTAGCATTCCTCTGCAGTGGTAGAGGCATTTACAGGATATCACAGATCATAGGTTGGAGGCAGAGTTGCTACATAACACAAGCAGTGCCTGGCTTGGCAGCCAGTTGAATTCAGGAGCAAATACTCTGAAAATGTTTGCCTTGCTTTTATCATTCCCTTTTTAAAAGGCATTTCAATCTGGAAGAACATTTCGTATTCCTCATATGCCCGTGCCATTTCCAGTGCAGGCTTGGGCATGTAACTTATGAGAGATATTTTGGTGGTAAACCTGATACAGAGTAGCATAGGACAGAGTAATTTCAGTTGGAAGGGACCCGCCATGATCACATAGTCAAACTGCTTGATCAATTCAGGGCTGACCAAGTTAAAGCAAGTTGTTAAGGACATGGTCTAAATGCCTCTTAAGCAATGACAGCTGGGTACACCAACCACCTCTCCAGGAAACCTGTTCCAGCAACTGACTATGCTTCCTAATGTCCAGTCTAAACCTCCCCTGGTGCAGTCTGGAACCATTCTGATGTGTCCTGTCACTGGATACAATGGAGAAAAGATCAGCACCTTCCTCTCCACTTCCCTTCCTCAGAGAGCAATGGGATCACCCCTTCTTTTCTCCGAACTATACAAGTCCAGAGTCCTCAGCCACTCTTCATAGGACATTCCTTCCAGCTGTTTCACTAGCTTTGTTACCCACTGGGGCAGGGTGTTTGCAGCCAGAAACACAGGTTGAGAAAAGGAATCAGATTTTGTAGCTCAGGATTACAATAGGCATACAAGATCTTGAGACTAGACGAAGAGATTATATTTGGTTTCTTGAAGCTAAGTGCACATGGGAGCCCTCTTACCCATCTCTGGCATTCTTGATTTGTGAGATCCTAGCTACCGTGAGTCTAGTTCTTCCTGATGCTGCTGTGAATCACTCTTTACTGACTTCATTGCAATAGAGGATATAGTGGTTCCAAATTTAAACTGAAGAAAGGAAAAAGTAGTATGTTTTATGTGCACATATACATGCTAAGCTAGCCAGAATTGCCTGGCCTTTGTGTTCACCTACCATCCTTTCAGAATTGAACAAAATATTTGAACATGTTGTTTTGTAGTATATTGCCAGGCAATATGATGTTTGCCACTTTCCCCACTTAAATTTTTGCCTTGTTCATGACCGTGTCCCTTCTTGCTTCTCTTTGGGCAAGCTGATGAGAGGAGAAGGAAGGATAATGCTTTCCATAAGCCAGTTTTGATTCACTTTTACAACTGGGTTTAATTTCTGCAGTCAAAGAATCCCAGGTGCTGGCCTCTGCTGAATGTCAGTGCTCCCACAGCAGAAGAGGTTGAGCAAAATGCACTAAAAGCTTTTGAGACTGGGATAACAGCCAGCTGTATTAACGTCAACCTAAATAGCCAACAGTTTACATTAATTTTCTGGGTTGTGAACTGTGCTGGTTCTCAAGTGGGTGCACTTAGCTCCCACTCAGCTTCCCCACTGCAAGATAGCAAGCTGTAACAAGAAGAGGAGCAGAGAGGGTGAACAACCAGAAACAGTAACTTCTTCAGTGAGGCCTCACATTCACAAAGAGTTAAGCCAGGGCACATCATTATCCTTTACAGCATCTTCAGGTTCGCCTAAATTTTTTGTTCTGCTTCAAATGTAATTGTGTGATGACGCAAGTGAGGACAATTTTCAAAGTTACCTTCTATTAGCTGAGAAAGTAAGCGACTATATGACAACCCCCAGTCTGTTACAGTGCAAAGGAAAATGGGTAAATTTAAACTGTCTTCAATATAAATTCGTTCCTTAGCTTGTCAAGGTTTCAATCCACTACTAGATAGTTTTAGTGTTAAGTGTATTTAAAAGGTGCCCAGTTTTAACAATCCAGTGTTATTCTCTCGAAGTTCTGATAGCAGAAGTAGCAGTTCTGTCTGTTGGTGCCTATTTTTGGCTCTTGGATGTCCAGGATTGGCAATCCTAAATGATGAGTGCTTTTACTGGGGTTTACCAGATTAAACCTGCAAGAGCAAATAGACACAAAGAAACAATCAAAACACTTATAAAGAATTGGCTTCATCTTTTTATTTGTTTGCAGTCCTCTCCTCTTTCAGTCTATCCCTTCAAGAACTGTGCTGTGGTTGGAAATGGAGGCATTCTGAAAAATTCCGGCTGTGGAGCTGAAATCGATAGTTCTGACTTTGTGTTCAGGTAAGAGCTGCTTCGTCTTCCTGAAGTGTGTCCAACGTTTCTAAGAACTTGGCAGGGTTGGAAGTGTGCCAGTGCCAATTTGTAGCAATGAAGAAGGATTTTGACCATTCTTTATTTCTGCCTCTTTAAGGATACTGCTGCTTTGTAGTTTTCAGAATGCTGGTTTCTAATTAAAGGGCAGGCTGGATGGATACATGTATGATCTGTGATTGCTAAGTCACTTTGCAGTGATGTGAAATGTGATTATCTGAGAACATGACATTTCTGGTGATGTAACATCTTTTAGGAAACTGGTATTAGATGTCACATGTGTATCTCTCGTTTAACAAAGTATTTACTTAGCCATAGTTTGGCTCACCCATGTAGCTACTTAATTGCTCTGATATTTGTTTCGTTTTCTCTTACTTGTTTAAAAAATTAAGCATCTATTTAAGTAGTTTTTTTAATCTCCCTCTATAGACTGGGAGAAAACCAGGCACTTTCTGAGCACAGTTTTACCAACTCTCAGTATGAGGCTCACAGTTTGTGGTTCATGCAAAGAAACAGAGCAACAGCGGGAAGGGTCTTTTCTCAGTGATGTCCAATCACACAGCATGCTGGATTTTGTTGTCTTTTCTTACTTTTGCCTAATATTTGGGATTTTGAAAATCTAAAAAAAAAAAAAGAAAAGTCTTTCCAGTTAGATAACTGTTTTAATAAAAATGGGAAGTCTCTGTATGAGGATGCTAAACTTACTAAGTGACTGAATTAAAAAAAATGCTTTCTTTACATTTTACAGAAATCACTGTTTCTGCAATAGGGCAAGATTTGCTGTTGTTAGAAGACACAGTAGAAGACTTTCAGCAGAAATGCATTGTTTAGGCTAGGGGGGCAATATTTTCTAGCAGCTAGCATAGGGCATTCAGACTGGCTCCTCCTGGGATTTTGACTGTGCTCCTGGTTTGTGATACGATTTATGAAAATGAGCTCTCTGTGCCCTATTTTAACCATCTGTACAGTAGATTAAATATCTTTACTAGAAGTGCTGTAAGCCTTATTTAATATTTGTAAACTGCTTAGACATCCCTGGGAGCTGACGTGAAAGTGTCATTCCACAAGAGAGGAATTTGCAAATAATAACTGTAAAGCATTTCTGGCACACATCTGTTTAAGCAAATGTTTCTCAATTTCAGGTGTAACCTCCCTCCAACCACAGGAAACGTTAGCAAAGATGTTGGCAGTAAAACAAACCTTGTGACTGTTAATCCGAGTATCATAGCTCAGAAGTGAGTACTACTGCAAATCTGTTTCTGTGCAATGATTTATAATTGTTTGACATGATTTAGATTTTCATGGAAATCCGTTGGGATACCAGCATAGAGAGCAGTGCATGTAGATTACCTCATTAAGCCTTAGTTTCCATGTAAAACATGTACTAGTCTAAATGGAAATCTTCTAAACCTGGGCTTTTTTGTAGCATGAAGGAGTTGGCAATACCCAGATTAGCAAGAGCCTTGGCTGATACTAGTCAACTACTTATGGTGGAGTAAAATTGCTGATGGTAAGCCCAAGCCTCTTCTTTTTCCCCCCATGACCCCAAGCATTTAGAAAGGAATTATAATCATAAATCAGGAAAGCCTGGAAGTGTGTGTCCGACTCTATCAGCAGGACTGTGAGCACGTGTTCTTAGGTAATGTGCTTAGAGACTGTTCTGATGAAGGCTGTTTCCTGAATGGGGGCCCAGCTTCTGTTATCCATTTTTTCAATCCATATGAAAGCTGCTTGCTCACACACTTTTTTCTCAGCAGAGGTGGGGTTTTTTCACCTTCTTGATGAAAAGAAAATCTAATAAGGCCAGCCTGACTAATCTGACATCTTCCGCAGGCTGGAACTGCAGCTTATCTATGAAAAGGACTGCTGTGCCATGTTATTTACTGCTTGCTAATCTTACTGTATCTTATTGTCTGTCATAACTGCATTGTCAAAAAGACAGAATCAGGCAAAGCTTTTTTTTTTCTCCTTGAAAAGAAGAAGGAAAAAGTACAGTGAGTACATAGAAATGACTAACAGGCATTTTTCATTGATTCAGGGATAGAACTTCATTTTTTGCTATGGGTACTAACTATGTTGATGCTTACCAAACCCTTTTTGACTTTAATGAAGATGAATTACTGCTTCTCCAGAACTAGATTTAGCTCATTGATGTTAGTGGGGCTGCACAAAGATATGAGGAAGGGATATTGTCCAATGACTCAGCATCCATGGTGACTACTGACCTGATCCACAGTTTTTCTGGGCTTAATCAAAGTGTTCTGCCACAGCTGCACTCATTTTTTAACCAAATCAAGTCACACTAGGGTTAATAGGAGTTACACTGAAGGAAATAGGAAATAAACATGTGGGAAGATTAACTGAGATTATAAGAGGACTTTACGATTTTAAAAAAGTATTTATTTAAATATTCAGAGAAAACTTTAAATGCTTTTGAAGAAGAAGGAAGAAACTTGGTACCATTTAACAGAACCAAGTTTGTTTCTTCTCTCAGAAGACCTATTCTGACATTATTCCTTGTAATTTCTAATTCTGTGCTTGTATACTGGCTTAGTCTGATGTTATTACTGTTAAGGTTAATCAGCTTTGAACTGTGTCTGTCAGGGTGTAAAATGTAGGTGAACTCTCTTGGAGAAAAGCACAGTTCTTATCTGTCCTGATGGAACTGGGCTACACTTCTCCTTACTGTGGCAGAGCTGGAAAGGAGATTGAGACACTGTTGAGTTGTCCCGGCTTCTAGCTAAGGAAGAACAGAGATTTTAATTCTGTCCTGGAGGCCCAGTACCTTACACTGAGTAAAACCAGAGAAAATTCTTGGAGTGGAGGCCAGAAATTCACCCTTCAGCCACTTTTCCTAGACATGGGTTCAGGCATTTCTTGTGTGTTTTGGCTGTGTGATTCTTGCAGACACAGAGGTTCAGGGTCAACAGGAGGGCCTGAGTCTCTCTCATTTGTTTTGTTCCAAAGTCTGGTGGTAATGGCACTTTACTGGGAAGCAGAAGCTATAACTTTAAACCCCTTCAGGTTGAGAAGGGGTGTATCACTCCTTGCACTAATTTAGTTGTGCAAGAGGTAACTAACTCTTCCATGAATGTTTTGAATGGAAATGGCAGTGGCTGCTGTCCTCTGTCTTGAAGTGCTGCATGAAAAGAGGGCTTGAACCTACTCAAGTTGTGAAGAGAAATGAAACCAATTTTTCCAGCTTCTACTGGAGCCATTTGTAAAAAGTGGACTCTGATAGCATTTAAAAGGTGAAAATACACTGCTCCAATAGACAACTACCTACAAAAGAGTATTCAGTGCTTCGAGTCCCAAAGGGGGTGGAAGCTCCATATGTTTAGGTGATTGAGAAAAGTCAGATCTATAGAGGACATGAGTTGAGTGACCCCCTCGCTTGCATCACTTCTCAGATAACGTGGCAATTTCACTAGTCAGTATTTGGGAGCACAGAATTATGCAGTGGTGAGAACTAAGTCTCCTTGCTCTTTGTTGGGGACTGAAAGCACCTGAGAATAAATCCCCGTCATTTCTGAAGTTAGAGCTCTGAGTCTTTATAGATCTCCATGCATTCCCTTTGTAGTTGAAGGACATAAAAAGGGAGGCCTATATTTTTAGCTATTTTAAAAGTATATCAAATGCAGGTAAAATCCTGCAAAACTTGAGCACACACTAATCTTTAACACTCCAAGACTGCTCACATGCATCCTTGGATTTCCACACAAGGAAGACACAGAGATTTTGAAGAGAGATTTTTGTATACCTATTGATGTAAGAAACACATTTCACAAACACATACAGTACATATTATAGTGCATGTATTTTTAAACAGAAAGTATGAACACAATATTTTTTTTGCATTCTTCTTAATTTCTTGAATTGATCAATTCTGTAAACATGTCCTAGTCTCATTAGCAGTGAATTTGATCTGCTTCGATATTTCCTGTGTTGCCAGTTCAATCCTACATAGTGTGTTCTTATTATACAATAGTCAGATTTTCATAGCTGCACATATGACAGCTTATAATAGGGTGATATCAATTTGCGGTGTAGACAGGCTGAACTGGTGCAGCAGAGTTCTTAACGTATCTTTGCAAGTGCAGTTGTGCTGTTCCAGTCTGTAATGTTTGTATCAATACTACATTTCATTCCTAAAATCTTGTACTTGCAGATACAACAAGCTAAATGCAAAGAAGACAGAATTTCTGGAAAACATCGCGGTCTATGGAGATGCTTTTCTTTTATTGCCGGCATTTTCCTTCAGAGGCAACACAGCCACTTCTTTTAAAGTATACCACACTCTGAAAGAGTCTAAAGCAACCCAAAGGGCAATATTTTTTCACCCCGCTTATCTGAAAAGTCTTGCCCAGTTCTGGAGAACTAAGGGCGTGAAAGCCTACCGGTTGTCATCTGGTTTTATGATCACTAGTGCTGCTCTTGAGCTGTGTGAGAATGTGAAGCTCTATGGCTTCTGGCCTTTCTCAAAATCCACAGAGAAGATACCAATCAGCCACCACTATTATGACAACCAGCTGCCTAAACCGGGTTTCCATGCAATGCCCAAAGAATACAACCAGATCCTTCAGCTTCACGGCAAAGGCATTTTAAAGTTGCAGTTTGGTAAATGTGAATCAGACTAAAAAGGTAGGTCCCATTCTTACCACATGAAATGTCTTTATTTCACTAATGTGCCATGGGAAAACTTGTTTTACCAAGTGTGAGTCTGTTCTTCCCTAGAGAGACATTTCTACCTTATACTCAATGAAAGTTGTATTCCTAAATAAGTGAAAGATTGAATCTTTCTGAATAAATATGTATCACAGGGTTTAGAAATGTGTTCTAATTGTGGACATTAGATGGGGAGCATAGCTAAGTACAGATTATCACCATAAATCGTAGTCAATCAGAAGTGTTTCCTTATCTCAGATACATGTCTCTGCCAACCTGTGTTTGCTTTGGTATCAGTTCCAGGAACCAGCCTCATTTGAGAATTGCTTTATTGAAGGCATTCCCACATTTTGGTCTCCGGAAGGAGACACCCAATCCTAGCACAGCCTTTCCAGGTGTATACAGAGAGCAGGGTAAGGATGAGGATTGTTCCATGAAGGAAAAGCATGCATCTACGGCCTCACTGCCTCTTGTTAGGTAAAGATTCGAGCAGTGTGTGCTCACAGCCTGGGGCTGTGCAGCAGCTTGTGGATGGCAGTGAGGGAGCTGCCATACACTACAGCAGATCTTGCTGAGCATTTTACCTTGAGGCAGCTCAGAATCTGGGAGTTACAAATATAGGATGAAGTGTCATTCCTTTCCCTCTGTTCTTTCTGTCCCAACCCCTAGGACCTCTACCTTCTGTGTATTGCCTCAGAGAAATGCAGCACATTTCTCTGCAGAGAAATGCAGCACAGTCTGGCCTCTGACCTTGAGCCAATTTACTGTGTACACACTAGAGATGACGCTGAGAAGATCTGTCTGCATGTTCTCAATCTTGATTTGCCCCATCGACAAAATAAGACCAATTTGTATAAATACTTATTCATCTTTTAAACTAACCCAGAAATTCCTGAGCTCACAATACTGTTGTCAGGGTCTGCTTTCACAGAACTCTATTTTTCCAGGGGGTTCAAGTTAATATAATAGTAAGTGAAGTGTACAGTAGAACTGCCATTGTATACAATATACTTTAATTGGACTGATGTAATCTCATGACTGTATTACTCAAGTTAAATAAATAGCATCATCTTGTTCAAGCCAGAAATTTTAAGCTTAAAAGCTAAAGGCACTTTTCTTCTGGCTAGGTTCTGAAATGTATTTGAAAATATCCTTTGTTGGTATTTAGTAAACATGTTGTCAAAGATACAGTCACACTTAGTTTATCATCAGAGAATGCTAGGTTTTAAAATAGCAGATTGTTAGTACCAGGAAGGCACAATTTTATTCAATTTCAAGAGGTTTCTTAAGAAATAGAAAAATAAATGACTTTCAGATTATTAGAATAACATAAAACCTGTGAGAAGGGACCTAGAATCCATCTAGTGAATCCATTTTCCTAGTCCATTGCAGGAAATTACCTAGGAGGAGTAGAATTGTATATATATGCAGTTTCATGTGGCTAAGGTACTTTTTTTTCACTTGTAAAAGGTTGCAACATATTGGAAAGGTTAAGAAATATATAATGTATTTTTTCTTAGTGGCTAAGCTGTTTATATCCAGTAGTTTCCATTGTATTTGTTATTGCTATAATATAAATCATTGGAGACATACTGCGTAATTTTAATTGTAGTAACTACATGAGCTAAGAAAATGAAATGCAGCACTTTAGAAATATTTACTCTAGAGAGAAGAAGATAGAAGCCACAAAAATGTTTAAGTATCTGTATGTGTTAATTAAATGCTGTCCATGCTTGACAGACTGAAAATCACTTGTGGCCAAATTTGCCACATAAGCTGTAAAGAAAAAAAAAAACCAAACAAGAAGAAAAACTTGTGCTGCCCTAATTTACACTTATATTTGCAAAGAGAAAACCAAAGAAATTAAATGCTTTCAGTATGGGCTACCATTCTGCTAGTATTTTCAACTATTAGAGATAATTGAAATTCTATAATGAGCTTATTTCACTGAAGATGACCTTTTCTGAAAATTGAACAATCTCCTTTCTCTTTTCAATTTCCATTTTATGTTCTTCTCCATGCTCTGTGTTCTTCCCTCTTAGTGGGTAGCTGGGGGTTCCTTACACTGGTGGGTGCCCACAGAAGGCTCAGGCAGAACCTCCCACACACATTACTGGGACACGAAACTTTGCTGCTGTAAATAAGAAGGGAGAGAGGGAGGGAGGGAGAGAGGAAGGGAAGGAAGGAAGGTTGGTTCTCTGCTGCAAGCACTTATAGGGAGATTATAACTGCATCCCAATGAATCATTTTTGGCAATATTGCTCCTAAACACCATCCTTGCCATTGGAAAGGTGAATTTTTCTTATTGGATAGAGAGAATTGTCAGATGTGAGAGCCCTGTAGAGTCCCACAACGTGGGAAATTCTGCCTTAATATCCTCTCCTTTATGATTATGTTCAACAGACATGTACAGGTCGTCACTAAAATTGGTGCCCACCTATCACAGAGGGTCAAACAGAAAGTGCAGCAACAGCAAAATCTTGAAATAGAATTAATGATCTTTATTATTTTGTATTAGGTTACCAAATCATTTTTGCTATGGCCCTGCAGCTGAAGGAAGTCTTATTTGTTCATTGGTTTAACCTGATAAACCTGAAGGGCATGTTATTAGCTTCAAGTAAACATAGGTTCAAGGAAGGGAAATGACCTGATTCATATGTAAAAATAGAAAAAAAAATCTGATTAGAAAAATTGTCAGATGATAAATTAATCAGACTGGCATAAATTTGATTGCCCAGAAGCCTGGTTAAAATGCAAATTTTGTCTGACCAAGAATCTGTCAGGTTTTCTGTTTGCTAGGAAAAGACAGCAGGGCAGATGAGTATGTGTTGCTTTGACACACAGAACAGCAACATTAAGCATCTGCTCAGAGGAGTTGGTCAACACAAAAAAAACCACAGAAAGGAAGAATGAAACTGAGACTCTGAGCCTGGGGAAGAAAACAGTGCTCAATTGTCTGAGCAGAAGGACTGAGGGAGGAGGGCTTGAGCAGAGGTGGGCTGGTGGTTAGGAAGTAAGAACTGCTGAACCTTCCACTGTGTATCTTACCTAGAAAGTAAAAAGTAGGTATGAGGTTTTTTAACTCCAACCAAATGATTAAATGGGATTTATTTCTGACAGAGAGCAGCAGTGACTCCCTCCACTCAAGGTGGAGCTGCCAGAGCAGCATCCTGTAAAGCAGGGGGATGCCTGCTTACTTTCTCAGGAACTAAAAGAATAATTTTGTTCCAAACTCTGTCAGCATGTGATATTTTTTTAATCTTGAAATTTGCTGCAATCCAAATAACTGATAAATACTGTTACACATAACCTATTTATTACTGTAGAATGCAAACATGAGCTGAGATTCTGCTGAAGTTCTTTTATGCTTGTGGTGTCCCAGTGTAGCTGGAGAAATAAGAACTACCCCACAGTTCACTTTTAATTACCTTGAGGAAAATGATACCACACTTTAAAATAAGGACACCTCTGGATTCCTGTCAGGCAGCCAAATTGTAGACTATTCTTGGCTTGGCCAAATATTATCCAATGTGAAATTATTAGATATTTAAAGAAAGGTTTTCTGCCTTAAAACCCCTGCAGTACAGCTTTTAAGCACACGCTTTGCTCATGCATTCAGTGAATTAAATTTACATGTTAAGAATAATGTCAATAATGAAACAAATGAAGATAAATTGATTCTGGTTTACTTAAAACCTACCAGAATAGAAAAGTATAGGTTAAATCAAATTAGAATTTTTGTTAGATTTCAATTCAAATGAAGAAGTATTTACATATCTAGGAGGGTTTTGTTTTGGTTTTCCACAGCAGAACTATCCTGATGAAGAAACAGAATAATTGCAATCTCTGGCTATTTCAAAATACGAGTAAGATAATATTATTTAGAACATACCCATATTCAAATTAGCAATGGATGTGTCCCCACGAAGATACTGGCTAGACCTAGCCTTGGTTAGCTTAAGAAGCCTGAAGAGTGTGGAGCAGGTGGGGTAAGCATGAGCAGTTCTGGGGGTATTCAGATGAAGGAGTCCTCCTTTAGAAAGAGGAGATGCTTGAGTTAGACCAGGCATGAGCATTCCAGCTTAGCCAGGAGAATTCTGAGAGCCTTTGATTCTGTATAATACATCTCACAGACTCACAGCCTGAAATACAGATGAAAAGCTGATGCAGAAGGTGCAATGCATACACAGAAGACTAAACTATTGGCTTATTTCAAGTATAACAAGCAGTTTTTCTACTATACAAGAAATACCAATAATGTATTTTATTGTTTTAATTCCAGGGTGATGATCCTAAGGAGACAATTCGTGTGTATCTCAGCAGTTCGGTGTTGGATTTGATCTGATGTGATTTTGGGAATTAAACTTCATTATTACAATAGAGAAATATTTTACACTTGGGGAGAAAAGGGAGTGATTTTTTCACACAGCGACTGCTACATTTACAAATTTTGAGTGATCATTTTTAAAATACAAAGTAACAATTATTTGGAAAATTCTGAAACTCCTTACTATTGGTTTAATGGTAGCAAAGCACAATCTCAGGATGGTGGCAATATGTGACATTCATCATGTTTTGCTTCTTAAAGGATGATTAAAATATTTTGACATAAGATCTCTGGTTTTTTTGATATCACATAATATAGGCAATAGTCTCTGTATGGTGGCTGCATGAGTCGGCAGTGAATGCTTTCAATTCAGAACTTCACCCTGTAAATACTGGCATTTGTAAGAGAAGTGATGAGAAGAGCTGCAGAGGAGTAATTAATTCAGAGCCATGTCATTCTTAGTTTGTCCCAGGGTGCACAGATGAGAAAATCCCTCAGGTTAGAGGTAGTTAAGTGGTTTATGGGCTTTCATTTTGTGAGCAATAGATGATGCTGTGGATTTAATGGGATCATTCATATGAGTGATGTTAATTCTGAGAACAAGTGTATGAAGGACCAGAGCTGTATAATTATTTATAAACCACTCTACTTGCTTGTGTTCCTGTCTAAGGTCCAATTCAGCTCCAGATGAGGACAGTGAACCTGGTTCCACACAACAATCCCTAGAGTCCTGGTAGGGCATGACTTTGCACACATTCTTGCTATTCCAGCTCTGTGTCTTGGCTGATACACGAGACAGAATTTCCATTAGAAAGATGATGGGTACCAAGTCTATAATTCAATTTCTTTCCATGTAGTGTTCATATGTGACTACAGATCATGAAACTGCACTAAGTTTATTAGAAGGAATGTTCCTCTTACAATCAGCCCCAAACTCTTCTACACCAGGATGTATGAGAAAAGTGACGACATTCACTTAATTTATAACCTGTGCAGTTCTTTAGTTTTAAGTTTTCCATGTGGTCCAAGAATACACAGGAGGTGGGCAACATCCTCCAACAAGAGAAAGTGAAATATGAGTCCAGTGGAGAGAATCACTTGAACATTTACAGGAGCTATGACAAGCAGTTGTACCCTAGCTTTTACGCTGCTTATATGCTTGTATGTTCTACTGCAGAAAAAAAAACAAGCAAGCAAACAAAATTTAAAAATTGTAATAACCAGATTCTGTTAAGAGTTTCACTGACTTTTTTTGAGAGTCCTTTGAACGGTCAGTTCAAAGATAGAGTGTCCTTCTTTTATAGTCAGATACTATCAGGTATTCCACTTACTAAAATTCCTTTTGCTACTGCAGCATTAAATCCCAAATCAACTGATTTAAAGAGCATTCAGTATTCCACTCTTTGAGGATTATATCTGCAAAAAAAAAAATTCCCACTTAAATGAATTGGACCTTATGAAATAAGGTTCAGAAAAGCCTTTTAAATGTATACTTCATAAGAGCATTACTGTATTGTAATATCTGAAAGCTTACCTTGCAGCAGTTTTGTAATCACATAAACACTCCTGGAAATATTAGAATCAATCACTATGGTTACAGGTCTGTTGATTGAGACACATTCAGCATCTGGATCCATTTCCAGGGTAATGATATCAGAATCCAATATTACTCCTACCCAAGCAGAAGTGTCCATCAATTCTGACTGCAAATATCAGCAATAAAGTCCATTTTTTAAAATAAGGGGTTTTAAAAAATACATAGTGCTTTGGGACAGTAACTGATGCCACTAATACACATGTGGACCTCTGAGTGTCAGTAGAGCCTTTAACAGAAACGAAGACAGCCGAATTGAGCTGATGAGTCCATCTGCATTACCAGCTGGTAACTGAAAGAGGGGAGCACAAGGGTTTGATTTATTCTGATCTGTTCCAGTTCCAGCACCACAATCCACATTTTTTCTTCCCCAGCAGTGAGACTTTTGCCATTTTCTGGCCACAGGCATCTGCTGCTCATGTGCAGAGAGCTGGCTGCTGCAAGAACCTGCATCCGTGTTCCGAGTGTTATGGATGATTGCCTACTGCAACACCCTAGTTATAGATCAAAGACAAATTTGCTCCTGAAAGAGCATCTCCTCTGCTATAAATCACTCACATGGAGTGCTTTTAGTAGAAGCTGTGCAAAGTGATGTAGTTGTCTTTTGGGTGATGCAAACAGCTGAGGTTGAGGAGAACCTTGCTGCATTTTGCGCAGAGGGACAAAGGCACACCTGTGTTCATGTAAGGACTGTAACTTATTCCAGTCTAGTGTAGACTGGTGAGGCTGTGTAGCAGCTACATGGTTTGTCTCGGGGAAAATTCATACATCTTTTACAGGTTCTTGCATTGTGTCCAGAACAATTGCAAGTGCTCTATGTGTACATAGAGATAATGCAAGATCATTCATTGCTCAGACTAAATTCAATTAACTACTCAGCATGAGTAAAGGGGCAAAAACTGGTTGTGTGAAGTAGAAGATGGGGAGAGGAGAAAATGAAATTTATTTGCAGCAAAGAAGCAACTTTTTTCAAAAGCATTTGTTAGTTAGTACCATGTTGCATTGTCTCAGTGAATAAATGTACACAGTGTACCATGACACACCATGAAGACCTGAAGTTACTGTGTGTCTGAACTATTTCTGTGCAGCCATGTTATTTGAAACACACATGTATTAGTAACTGGAAAGATCATCAGAATACATTTTAAGAGAGATTTAGCCAAAAAGAGGAAACCTATTCTAGCTTCCTTGATGAAAAGAGGTCTTAACTGAAGGAATGTGATGTAGCACTCACAAATGAGAGCAAAGGTAAGTTTCTGTAGTATGAACAGCCACTGGCTTTTTAGCACTGTTTCCACAAAGTTTAAACTTGCCAGTGACCTGAAGACCTGATCTTCCATGCTCTCAAGGCTCTCAATGATTTATGTGGAACACAGGGCTGATAAGAAATGCATGAAGGAATTGTTGACCTTTCCTACCCTTGCCTACAAATGTTCTTAACTCTCCATAGAATAAGAATATGCTCTATTAGACTTTCGGTTAAGATCCTCAGGCCTTGCTCCAGACATGAGGTTAGTATAAGACCTTAGTTGCATCCACTTCACTCTACAGGAGAGCAGATGTTGTACTCAGGTTTATTATAGCTGCTGGTGCTGTGAGCTGGATGGCTGGGTTGTGTTAATTCGGGCACAGGCTGGGCAAGTTAATAGTGGCTGTTCTGCATCACAGCGTACCATCAGATTGATCAAGACTTGCTGAAGTACACTCACTGTGGGAAATGACGTTTTCTTGGATAGCTGAATAAATTATTTCTCATTTATTTTACATCTGTGCCAGGTTAATAATAATAAATGGATTTTGTACCTGGCTGGGAATGTTTATGACACTTTTTCAAGACTGAGCCAACATCAGTTTGGATTAAGGACTCTTGACCAAAGGTTAGGAAGGACCTTCCAGTTCCCTCTATTGTACATGGGGAATATTCATTTTTAGGGTTTGTGGGCCTCCAACACTGTCACATGCTGTGGAATGAATATTGAGATTAAATAGTTTTCTAAAGATAGAAACACTGACAGTGTGCTAATATTTCCACTGTACCTTTGCAGAAGCTGACAGTGTCCTTGCATGACTGCATCACAGCATCATTAGATTAAAGCTTGCCTGGCTGCTTTTATTCCTTTTTCTCCTCTGAATCTCTAATGTTGCATCCTCCTTCAGGATCCAGTGCTGCCTTGAGTTGGTTATTTGTCTTTACCCTGTGGAGTGCTATGCAGTCCTGTTTAGTGTCTGTTAGGGAGTTTGTGTGACTGTGAATCAAACACTGCTCTGCTTGCAGCATAGTAAAACATGCTGTAAGTGACTGGGTTTACATCTCAAGGAAGGCAGCTTGGTGTGATATTCACACTGCCTAACTGGAGGTGCTAAAGTTGGTCTGTAGCTCCATGATGACTTAAGCTGGAATGGCTGTGTGGTCCAGTCCCTGTTCCTGTGCTGCACCGCTCCCTTCACGCCGTGTCTGGCCTCGGCCTGATCCCACACCAAGCTGTTTTGGCACACTGAGATGGCGAAACCCTACCATGGCAGCAGAATGAGAAAATTGGTTCATGCCAAGCGATGGGGGAATTTCACAGTCAAAGCAAAGGAGGGGATAAGACTCAGGTGGGATTGCAGGGACACAGCAGGTGCCTTTTGTTATCTGACAGCTGTTGGACAGACCCAGTAGTCCCCTGAAAGCTTGACCAAGTCCAGAAGGTAACATCTCTGAGGGTCTGCCTGATAAGAAGGGAGAGATGGGCCCCTGCAAGGAGGATTGGCAGCACAGCAGCTGTTCTGGTGGGCTGGAGCCCATCTCTCCCTGTGGTGCCAGAAGGTGCTTAAGGCACCTACACTAAGGACTCTAGATGCCTACACTGCTGATTATTGCTCACCCTTCTTTCTTTCCCATTACAGTCATTTTAACAAGCTGGTGACCCTGGCAGATTCAGAAATAATAAGTAGAAAAAATTCTCAGTTCACTGATGGTAAACTTGCATAAACTTGCTTGTTATTCAGCATGCTAACGTGGCTCCCCGGCTGTGTGTGGCTAGCTCGGTGGCCGGGAGCGCGCGTTCTTCCCTGGCCGCTGCCGTGGGTGGCTGGGTGCTGCTTCAGTTGCGGGAGGGCGAGCGGGGGCTCGCACAGGGCCCGCTGCACCCACCGGTGACGAGAGCGCCGGAGGAAGCAAAAGAGAAGAGAGGGGCTCCTCAGGGTGGAAGGAAGGGGTTTATTCCAGGGTCCAGAAGCGGGGTTGGAGAGCC